>CAUYQG010024649.1:0-13796 GCA_963574415.1 Tarsius wallacei | reverse complement strand
TATGTTTAGGATGGATATTTCTTGTTGTTGGATTGAATGTTTTATCATTATGTAGTTTTCTTCCATATCTTATTTAATTTTGGATAGCAAGGTTGTTTTACCTGAAATTAAGATTAAGACTCCTGCCTTATTTTATGATCCATTTCCCTGGAAATTTGTTTTCCATCCTCTTTGAGTTTCTGTGCATCCCTTGTGGTGAGATGAGTTTCCTGAATGCCGCAAATTATTGGGTCTTTTTAAAAATCTAGTTTGCCATTATGTGTCTTTTCAGTGATTCATTTAGTCCATTCACATTCAGGCTGATTATTGAGGTCATGAGATTCTTATAAAGTTTTTATCCCTGTCATGAGGTTCTTATAAAGGTTTTTATTTGTTTGTTGCTTGTTTTTTGTTTTTTTTAACTTTTGAGTTAATGTATGTATGCATTTTCAAGTTTGTTGTCACAATGTATTCTCTATTCATTCTGAGTTCTCCTGTTCCCCTGGGAAGTGCATGATTGTTCTTTTTTTCTTCTGTGCTTAATACCTTTTAAAGCATATCCTGTCTGGAAGCTGCATAATCTCTTAGGGATTATATGTCTGGGAAGGATTTTAATTCTCCATCACTGATGAAGCTGAGCTTGACTGGGTTGAAAATTCTTGGTTGAGATTGTTTATCTTTGAGGACTTTGAAAATTGGACTCTAGTCCCTTCTAGCTTGTAGTGTTTCTGCCAAGAGGTCCGATGCTATTCTGATTGGTCTTCCCCAGTAGGTAGTCTGATCTTTCTGTCTTGTTGCCTTTAGGATTTTTTTCTTTAATACCTACTATGTGTCAGCAAATTACTATGTGTCTAGGAGTTAGTCCTTTCATTTGATGTCTTGTGGGGTTCTCTGCGTCTCTTTTGTTTGGATGGTCACATCTCTGGTGAGATGGGGAAAGATTTCTTAGATAACCTCCTGGAATACTTGCTCTAAGGTGTTTTCCATTTTCCTTTCTTCTTCTGGAATGCCAATCAGGCACAGGTTCAGCCTTTTGATATAATTGCACAGCTCTTGGAGGCTTTGTTCTTTCTTTCTGAGTTTTCTTTCTATGTTTTTTATAGATCAGGTTAATTCCATGTTTTGGTCTTCAAGTTCTGAGATTAATTTCTCCTGCTTGATTAATTCTGTTTTCCATGCTTGTCATCTTGTTATTTATTTCCTGGATGAAGATTTTTATGGACAAAATCTATGAGACAAGTTTTTTCAGTGTTGCATCTTATCTTTCTCGAGTCTTATTTACTCTTTCCATCCATTCCTTAATACCTGCTGTATTCTGGGGTCAGTCATTGGTGACTTCCACTGTTTGAGCTCTAGGTTCTAATTTTTCTGGTGTTTTCTCTTTGTTACACTGGGAATTACCTGTGTTCATCCATTGATTTTTTCTTATTTGTGACATTGTGTGTCATTCTTTTCTTTTTAGACCTATTATTCAGTGGCAGTAAGAGGGGTTTTCACTTTTGATGTTTACTCAGACCTCTATTCTTCCCTGATCAAGGCCCCGAATTTGTTTTATTTTGAAACAGGCTGAGGGTGGGAAGTTTTGCTCTCTAGTAGTTTTGAGAGTCAAATAAGGTGGAGAATGGAGAGCACTGATCTCTTTGAAGGTCTTCCTTAACCTTTTCTGGTCACACCCTTGGTCCCATGGCTACATCCAGGTAAAGAGTGTGACACCTGAGACTCCACACTCATCCTGTCCCTCTGAAGTTTGTGCTTTCAGGATATTTCCTCTGGGTCACAATCAACCCCTGAGTAGTTAACCCAGTGGTCACAGAAATCAGAACTGTGGCTCCATGATGAGCAAACTGGAACACTTCTTTGCCCACTTTTCAACAGGGTACCTGTTTTGTCTTCTCCAGTAGGACTCTCCATCAGACTTCCTCACTGTGCTCCCTCCATAGCCCTTGCTGTCAGCATCTGGTTAGGTGCTTCAGTGTAGTGGCAGAGCCTGGAGCTGGCAGTCACTCCTGGCAGCTTCTTCCCAGGAAAGGATTTGCTGATTTTTAAAAAATGACACTCAGTTTTTGTACTCTGAGAAACGCTAAGGTACAAGCAGAGCAGCCATGACCCCAGCCACTTCATCGTTTGCTCCTGAGTCCCCACTCATTCAGCCACTTACACTGCCACTTACTCACAGACATGTAGGCAAAATTGTCCATACACTCACTCACTCCCACTGGGGTTCGCAGAGATCGATGGGCTCCTACACCTTCTTCCTCCACCTTCCCAATAAAGTTGTTATAATCTATTTCTCTATGTCTTTTCTCTTATGCATTTCTTATTATTGCATCCTTCTTGCCAGCACAGCACTAAGAAACTAAGAAATACATGAGTGGAAAATTTAGAGATTACTGTTCTCTGATACTGAATACAATGGCTTATCTTATAAATTGCGATTGTGTGATGAGATTGCACAGTGACTAAAATCTTGACTCAGATTTTACAAAGAAATTAAACTTGTACTCTCAATAATACTTGCCACTCAACATTAAAAAATCTAACAATCTCAGATAAATTGCTTCTCCTCTTCAATCTTCAGTTTCCTTAATTAGGAAAAAAAGTATTTTTGTATTGGATCTTGACTTTTTCTCCTGACTCTAGTGTCTCTCACTGTACTGCAAGTCCTTGGCTATTTCTGTTGAGCAGGATCAGCTCTTTGCAAAGCTGGAGCAGGCAGAACACCAAGGTGTGGTAAGAGACAAGGTGGCCATGTGAGTCCCAGCCCAGCTGCTCTGTCACAGTCCCATCGTAGACACCTAAGAAGGCTTGCACTTTGATTACACGTTGCAAGGAGTTAGATTGAGAGCTTTGAATAAAAAGCCTAGTCATTCCCCAAATAGGATTCTAGCCTATTTTGTTTGATCCCTTCTTTTTTATCCTGTTTGCTGTTTGTTTATATAATACTGGATATTTGTGGGATTTTTCCTACTTTAAACTTGTAATAATATTGTTTCCTCTCCCAACAAACTCTCATTCTTTAAAAACAAAAAATACCAGGGGAAAAAGAAGGTTTCTTTAAAGAAATGTTAAGAAATTGACTTCTGTGAGCTGGGTTCCTTCCAAGTTTTTTCAAACACTAGTGATAAATATTGTTTTAATTGGCAGAAAGAATTCTTAGATCATCTAATAAGTCTCTAAAACCTAGATATTCTATTTAAAAGGTTTGTTGGACACTTAAAAATGGTTCCTCTCTCTTATTAGTGTTTTTCTTAGCCAATAAAGAGCTCAGTAATAAAGATAAAGCAATCAGTAGCCAGAACATAAGATAGTGGAAGCAAAGTAAGATACTTGAGTTTCTTCTGAAAGTATGACATGTTCACCTCCCATACGTTTTTTGGGGGGAAAAAATTCTCTAATCTCTATATTATCTCAGATTCTAAGCTACTAGAGATCAGGTACTGCATATTTAAGGAAACAGAGAAGGAAAATGTGAATAGTGATGTTTGTTTTCAATTATTATGGTATACGCTACAAAAGCATGAGCTTTGATTTATTTTTACTTTGTGAGAGTCTGAAGATACTCATATATACTCTTTTCATCGGATAAAAATGGTTTTTCAAGTTCATTACTTACACAATACACAAAGAGGATGTTTTAAGTGGAAAGAATAGGAAGAAATACTGGAACATTCCTTTAGATATTGCTGAACTGAATTCCTAACAAGAAGTTTATATCCTCTCTTAGTGAACTATGAAACTCTCCAAAAACTATGAAAAGCAATTTCAGAACACAACGGGAAATCCAAACAAATTAGTTTTTTTATTACAGAAAGTAGGAGCTCTCTTCCCTCTTGGGTGCAGATGGTGACTAATAGGTTAGGTTTATTAAGCTCTATCATAGTTTTTTAGTGGGATGTAAAGTCAGGGTTCAGAAGATATCTCTTCTGGCAAATCTCATTTCCAGGCATTCTTAATTTTCTTTTAAATTCAGAAAAAAAGTTTTTCTTCTGAAATATTTTCTTGAGTTTAAATAGCTTCTTTCAGGGCTGTGTACCAAGTCAGTAAAGACTACATGAGGTTGGAGTGAAGCTTTCGAGTGCTTAACTGAAATTGTATTTGTTCCATTGCAAAAAGCAATTCTGGGAAAGTAAATCTCACCACCAGAGCATTCTGATACCTGGGCATAAAAAATTCCAAAGTCTTCATGTTACTAAAATGCTTATACAAACCAGATCATGGCAAACAACAGCGACTTCAACTAGAACAAGAGTTTAGTAATTTTGCAACTGCAAGTGCATGAAACAGAACAGTTCATCTTCTCTAGAAGCCAGCTGGAGAGCTCACATTTCAGATTTCTGATACAGCTCTCTAGAGCTGCATCATATGCTGAAAAGCACCTCAGTTTTCATCCTACATAATCCCCCTATATTTGAAGGAATGATCATTTGTATATATCCATAATGATCTCCTGCTGAGAAAGTAATTGCCCTCATTTAACAGTATGTATCAGTGAATAATGATGAGATTTCTTTCACTTAGATGAATGCTGATATAGAAGCGCTCCCTTATACACATACAGGTTTGGCAAGATGATGATGCTTAATTTTTAAAATTTTTTTAAAATTTTAATTTTAAGATGTGGGGTACAATTCAGGGTTAGGTATGCAAATGTTCATTACGCAGGCACCCTTGTTGATGAGGAATGCTCTCCCTGGCAGTTTCCCACTATTGCCAATCTCACCCCCTACTCCCCTGGCAGTTTCCCACTACTGCCAATCCCACCGCACTTCCCCTGGCAGCTTCCCACTATGCTTCTGACAGTCAATGTTTTCAAAGGTAATAATTTATCTTCTCATGGTAACTCGCAATGGAGGCAGCTCAGTGCTAACATAATTGTCCTAATTGTGTGGTTTTTCTTCTTCCCCCTGGTCTAATAAGATGGCAGGTATCTTACATTTAAAAGCACAGTAAACTTTTTTCTATTTTACTGATAGTTTCCCTCATATCTGCCATTTTTTGGAAAGGGCTTTTGCACTGCCTACCGGTCTACCACAGGTTTAAAATGAGTCTCAGTTGCCCGACAAGTAGGCGGTAGCTAAATTATCTTAGCACTGATGTTTTAGCAGGTAAAATTCTGCAGATGTGATGCTTCTTTTTGGAATCCAGTATCTCTCAAGCTGGGAAGCTTTCTACATATTTTTAAAGGCTTCAACTCAGAAAACAGTCAAGTAGAGAGAAAAAAGAAAATGTTTTCATGGAAAACACTTCCTGAACAACAACAAAAATAAAATCCTTGTGCCATAGACAAACTTTAGTAAGAAACTTGGGTCTCTCACACTTGAATTTGCACTTAACTTGAAAATGATGGTGAGGAATTGTTAGAGAATCAATGTGGTAACAGGAGAGAATGATTTCAGCCAAAAAGATTGCAGAGCAGGTAATATGGAAAGAATCTGGAATCATCTCTTGCAGATACTGTGACTCTAATGTAAAAAGATTATTGTGTGTGAGCCATGAAGGATAAAGCCCCTCACTGTGAGTTAGTGACCTTGTACAAATAAGTTACCTACTGTTATGTAGATTTTTCATAACCCCTGGTTTACATTTTTAGAGAGAGAGTGTGTGTGTGTGTGTGTGTGTGTGTGTGTGTCCACCACATTCTAAGATGGAAGGATTAAGTGAAGTGGATTTAATAGGTTAAGGAAAGACCAGACTAAACTGCAGAGACAAAATTTTAATTAATGGCCAATAAGAAGCCTGAGGATGTTCACTGTGATGATTTTTGACTCTTTACTTTCCAGATCCTTGAGAAAAGACGGAATGATATTAGTGATGCTGAGACACATGGGGTCAGCCAGTTGCCTGTCTGGACTCTCATCCTTGGTGCTTGACACAGAAAGGAATAGAGGAGCTGGTCATACTGGGGGGATGTTTTAGATGAAGGCAGGATGGAATGATGAGGGCAAAGCAAGGGGAGAGACTGCCTGGTGGAGACACACTGACTCTAGCCTCTAAACAACATTTCTGTTCTTGTGCTCATGATTACCATGGAATGGAAAAGTAGGCACTGATTCAGGTTCCTTTGGACACAATTTGAAGGCTGATTTGGAGGGTCTATGGAGGCAGGAAGGTGCCATGCCATGAGATGCAGGATATGAAGTGGAACAGCAAAGAGACAGAGAGAGGCCTCACTGGGAGATAATCTGGAAATAGGGAAGTTAGCATTTGATCATTGAATGTAGCCAGTTAGAGAGATGCAGATTCCCGGAGAAAATGAGAAGAAGGTGAGGACTTTAATACCTTAGGAGATGGCAAAGAAAAGGTATGGTGTTGTGTAACCTCAGTCAAGATATGCCAGAGTTTGGAATAATGATAGATACACCCTTAGTGTGATCATCGAAGACAGTAGATTACATGAAAATAGAGAGGCCGGCTCTCTCTTCTATTATTTGTCTAAAAACTCCTCAAGCTGACTGACTGTGTCATATTTCTTTTTATGGCATCACATCTTGTCCAGTAGCCTGGCCAAGCCATATGTGACAAAGCACATGTATGAGGCTGAGGGAATGAGTAAGGAACTGGTGGGATAGATTTCTGGGAATGGCCGCCACTGAAGAAGGCAGGCAGAGGACATAGAGGAAGCTCAACAGGCTGCGCAAACTGACAGCGGAAAGGATCATAAGTAGGAAAAAGGGGTATCTACAGGGAAAATGTGATCAACAGGCACGTGCCGGGAGGGAGTGGATAAGAGGTGGATCTTAAGAACTATTCGCGTAGATATTTAGAACAACCCTGATGACAGCGATCGAGGTAGGGTGTGGAATCATCCTGAGACTCATGTTAAAGAGGGGGAGAAAACCAGGGTGAAAAGTTTTAGGGAAAGCTGAGTTTCAGGACTTGCCTGGGGGGACTTAATCCCCATGGGGAGATACTGTGGAAATGCCAAAGAAGGGAAGAGAAAGGCCAGAGCCCCCAGGGATAGTGGCTGCATTCAGTTCCTGGGAAAGGTCTTTCTTCACAAGAGATTCTATTAGTTTAACAGGTTATAAAATAAGAATAAACCCAATGTGTCACATTGCAGAAATAGGATGGTGCTTTCTATGTGTAATACACTGAAACACGGTTGTCACATAACTACTTCATAATAAAAATGTTGTTTCATACAAACCGGTACCTCTAGACAATGGAATATCATTTAGCTACAAAAGAAAATGTGCTGTCGAGCCAGGAAAGGACATGATGGAAGCTTAAATGTATTTTGTTAAGTGAAAAATCCAGTCTGAAAAGGCTATATACTGTACGATTCTAACTATAAGATACTCTAAATAAAAGGCAAAGCGATAGCAACAGTAAAATGCCCAGGTGGTTGCCAAAGGTTCAAGACAGGGGTGGGCTTGGGAAGGGGATGAATAGGTAGAGCCCACCCCTGAATAGGGGGATGAATAGGGAATTTTATGTCAGTGAAACTATTCTGTATGATGCTATAATGGCGGATACATGGCATCATAGGTTTGTGAAAACCTGTAGAATGTACGACACAGAGAGTGAACCACGATGTAAACTATGGTATGGGCTTCAATAATAATAACATAGTGATATTGTTCATTAATTGTTAACAAATATACTACACTAGTGCAAGACGTTAATAATAGGAGAAACTTCTCGGTGTGTGGCGGGGAGAGGAAGAAGGAATATGTGTCAATTCTCTATACTTTCTGCACAATTGTTCTGTAAACCTAAAACTGCTCTAAAATATAAATGCTATTAAGATTTTTTTCAAAAGTTATTTTGTATGCATTGAAAATGACACAAGAATAAGGGTGGAACAGCACATAGGATCCTTCAAAGTACTTTTTTAAAAAATGAGATTTTATGTGTGCTCATGTATTCATAAAGAGAAAATTAAAAGTTGCCTGCTTTTAAATTCCATTGCTATTTTCACATTATAGAATTTATTCCATTAAAAACTTTACTCCAATAAAAGTCTTCATTTGTTTATTCTTTTGAGTTTGTACTGTAGGTTTGCATGTTTATTTGTTATTAAGATTGAATTATTTCCTTCTGAAGAAGAATAATAGAAGACAGTCAGAGTCTTGCTATAAGAGAACACGTTAGTTCACATATTTAGGAACCAACAGTTGCTACTTTATCCTTGGTTTATGAGAAGAGTGATTTCATTTTAATCCTCCTAAGTAAATGAGTTCTGATAAACAGATGTGCTTTGTAAGATGTGTGCAGAACCCTTAAATTGAATGATCATTTTACATGTAAATTCATAAAGTGCCCTAAGGAACTTGTATTTCATTTGACTCCAAGTCACAATCAAAGTAGCTGCTAATGAGTAAACAAACACTTGTGTTAAGGATGCATGAATGGCCAGTTTTACTTCAGGAAAGGGGGAGAGTTGAATTGTGTCCCCCTAAAAACAATGTTGCATTTCTCTGTCATTCTTTCATTACAACCCTACAACCAGCAAAAGGCAGCAATAGCCAGTTTAAGCAAATAACACAAAATATGTGTTACATTTTGAAACACCAGTGAGCAAGAAACAGTATATCATGACTAATTTCATGTAGAACAGCAATGATTGTTTATTAACTACCACCCCAATCACTGCCCAGACATGATATTACGATGGGAGAAAAAAGTGAAATTTAATCATGTTTCCATAGCAGCATCGGCATGTGGGACTCTCACATTAGTTCCTTCTGGAGTTTCACCAGCTTCACTTCAGGAAAGGCCATCCTCTCCTATGAGAGAACGAGCCATGAGCCCTTCTCCATCATCTGCTGTTCATTCAATGGCTGTGCGGCTGGATGTGTCTTTAAGGAGCCATCACATGGTTTCTGATTTACAAGGTGTGTTTACATTTGGCTGTGAAGCTTGCTGTTGGCCAGGCTGATTCAATTTCCTTAGGCTTCTTTCTCTGGCACAGACAGAGTTGAAAAAGATATAATTATACTCATTTTTTAAAAATGTCTTCTTTCTAAAAAATGCAGGCCCAACTTTAGTGGCTACCTCTCAGAGAGGTAGACCTATAGAAGTATAAATGATATTTAGTGCTTGTAAATCACACAACTTTTATGAAACACTTGCACTAAGAGCTGCTTGTGTCATCAGTATGTGGTTTGTGGCTATACAGTGGAGACCTCCTGGGCACTGTCCTGGATCCCTTCAGTATCCCACTCTAACCAGAGTAAACCTACCCATGTGGTTCCTACAAAGCACACTTTGAATGGAACTGTCCTCCGATTTTCTAAACTAGCTCAGCTCAAGCCTCCAACTTGAGCTGCGGGCTGATTTGGGGTGGGAATATAGATGAAGACAGATATATACTTGGGGTGGCCTTTCATCAAGATCTCAAGGCAAGCTGAGTTCAGAAACTCACACACCTTTTTCACATTAAGAGAATTAACTTGGCAGAGGCATATGAGGCATCTTGCAAATCCAGGAAGACAGAATTGGCATTTTTAATGAATCACCGTCTGTGAATCAGCAGTCGACTATGGCTATCTGTCAGCTCCAAATAGCAGAATTCTAATTTTGCAGCAGCTGGGGGTGCAATTTCAAAGTTCTCTTCTAATTACAGAGTTCCCAGAACTCTTAGGGCAGTCACCCTTGGTGTCACACACAGTTATGACTTTTGTGGTTCAGGTTAAAACAGGACCAGTGGGCAGTAGCCCTTCAGAAACTTTGAAGCAGAGCAGAGGATGCTGTGCTGAATTTATGTCATTATGAATGAAGACTGAGGGCACCGAATACACCAGCAAATGCTAGACTACAGTGTAAAAGTATTAAGATACATGTTGGCTTTGATCAAAGCCATTGCTAATTAACTAAGTGGTTTAAAATATACAAAAATGTTCCAGTCTGTAAAACAAGCAGTGACTTTGTTTTTCCTGGTGGAGATGATGGTGAGAAGTGGATATCGAATTGCAGCAGAATGAATACCCCTTGAACTGAGCACTCCATGGCTTATGCTATGTGTTCTGTACTTCATGTCTCAGGGCAGTGTAATTGTTTTCTGTTCTTTGCTTTTTTATCATGCTTCGCGTACCTCAAGAGGAGTTACTGATCCAATATCTGTTACAATAATGCCATTTATCAAGTGCAGGCATTTAACAAATATATCTCATTTTGACTGTATTTTGCAGTCGCAGAAATGGAGACTCAGGTTAAATGACTTGCTCAAGGTAACATAGATCAGGTTCTCAAACGTTATTTTGCATCAGAGACTCTTGATGGGCATATTAAAATTCAAATTGCTGGGTCCCACCTCCAGAGTTTTGATTCGGAGATCTGGGGTGGGGCCAGAGAATTTGAATTTTTAATCAAGTTCCCAGATAAGGCTGACCCTGGTCCAGGATCACATTTTGAGAAGCCCTAGTCTAGATAATTGATGGCAGACACAGTCCTCTGACATACATCTGGTTGACTCTGAAACCCATGCTCTGCCCATAGCACTACACTCACTCAAGTGGGTGATCTCCATTTGTCTTCCACAGCCTGAGCACTGGTGACCTAAGAGGACTTCAAGAAATGCCATCTGACCTTCTGTCCTCACCAGCCTCTCCTCCACATATATCCCTTTCTTTACCTAATTTACTTGTTTGAATGTCACTTCCTCGGAGAGGACTTCAGTGAAATAATTTGCAGGTGAGAATTCAACCAAGTTTGTTTCTTGTACATCTGCCTTCCCAAGCCCCAAGACCCATGAGGCTCGCATCTCTTCTGTTCTTCTCTGGACAGAATCATGTTCTAGCACATAGCACAGTATCTGGCACTTAGGAGTTACTCAAAAAATGGATCAATGGGTTGAATTAAAGAAATTGTGGGATCTGATTCTAGTTTTGCTATCTACTAGCAGTGCGAAATTGAGACAATGCATTGATGTTTCTAAATCCTAATTCTCTCATTTGTAAAATATAGATAATATTTTGAAAGAATTGTATGAGGATTTTTTTTAACAAGCTCATGTACATAAAAGTGGCACTTTAAAAATGCACTTTTAGCCACATGGAGCAGCACACAGCTGACACTCAATAATTGTTGGCTGAATTGAACTCCATTTGGCCCATTTAGATAGAGCGATTTGTACTCTCCAAGGAACTTGACTTTAATAGTTATTCATTTGGAGACATCAAACATCTCTACTTTTGGTTTATGTCTTAAGGGGCTTGGAAGTATTTTCACCATGCCCTGATACTTTCTCTATTTCAAATACTGAATCAATGCAAATCAACTTTCATTTATTTATTTAGAGTCAGAGTCTCACTCTGTCACCCAGGCTGGAGGACAGTGGCATGATCACAGCTCACTGCCGTCTCAATCTTCTAGACTCGAGCTCCTAAGTAGCTGGGACTACAGATGTGCACCACCACACCCAGAAAGTTTGTGCATTTTTGTAGAGACAAGGTCTTGTTATGTGTTCCAAACTGGTCTAGAACTCCTGGGCACAAGCAATCCTCTTGCCTCAGCCTCCAAAAGTGCTGGGATTACAGGCATGAGCCACAGTGCCCAGTACAAATCAACTTTTAAATGAGATGAAGGCACATGTCACATGACTCTAAAAAATGAACTAATTGAACTTCACTTTCCAACTGAATTCCTTCTCACAGGGCTCTGTTGTGAGTGGCACTGTGACATTAGAGTCTCTTTCTAAGGCTTCCCAGACCCAGTAGCTGGACATATAAGCAAGCAACCTATTTATAAATACCATCTTCTAAAAATTCCATATAAATCCAGTGGAAACAGAGAAATGAAAGATTAATTAAAACACAGTAGAGTTCTCTTTTTAACAGGTAATGAATCATTTGTTATTTTTTAGTTTACGAACACCCACTCTAAATAGCTAGCATATGTCAAATTACCTGCATGTCAATGTACACAATTACCAACAATTCATTTTAAGTTCCTTCATATTTATAACCTATGCCACGGCTCATGTCATATTTCACTTGCAAGGAAGGACACAACTGAAAGGAGAGCAACTCATGAGTCTCCCTTGGCAGTGATGCTAATGTCCTCCACTAAACGACTAGCTCAAATGGTGGAAACTCCATTTCTGTAAACATTTTTCTTCACGGGGAGGTGGTGTCAACGCAATATAGGATAGAATCTTTCAGCTTTGCCTTTTCAGGGCTCACCATTTGTAAAGCAGCAAAACTAGGCTTGAGAATCAGCAGATGGAGATGGAGAGCATACACTTCAACACTGCCAGATGGGAAAGAAGGTCTGCATTTCCCACTCAAGGATGTAGACTTAGAGATGATGGATGCCGTTGAACGAGTCCAGTTCCTGTCTACCCTTCTCCCTTAGAAGCCAAACTTCGTAAGACTGATGGCACAGCAAGGAAACCAGTTGGCTCAGGCTAATGGAAATCTGGGCACTCGTCCAGCCCTTTGGCCCTGGTGAAACAGAAATATTGAGAAATATATTCACAGGACATGCATAGTATGCTCTTCTATTGTGTCCAGTTTACAATGTTAGCTGACTGAGCAGAAATGCTCTGTTGCAAGCTTCAATGACTATCACATCTCTCTGAATCAGAACACGGGTAACTATTTAACCACAAGTTGTTGTTTTGGGTTCTTAATCCAAGAAGAAATGGAGCTAATGTGTGTGACAAAAGACCATCTTGCGGAAGCAGTGTTCAAAAATCCATTTCAATCCATGAAGATAACCTGGTATTGCATTTCTGAATCACTCATGGTCGAGTAGCT
The DNA here is from genome assembly GCA_963574415.1 of Tarsius wallacei. Taxonomy (NCBI): domain Eukaryota; kingdom Metazoa; phylum Chordata; class Mammalia; order Primates; family Tarsiidae; genus Tarsius; species Tarsius wallacei. The sequence continues at coordinate 1,116 of CAUYQG010024649.1, read as the reverse complement.
TGGCTGACTTTATAGACGTCTTGCAAGAGCTCTCTCAGTATCTACAGACAATGCAGCTCCATTTGCTAGAGAAGTAAATGGGAAACCTGGCAGGTTGGTTTCTTTCCTGAGGGCCCGGAAGAGGTCAGTGTCTGAGTTATGACTTATACTTTGACTTTCTAGTTCAGAGAAATTTCTTACAAAATCAAGCCATGCTGATGAGATAGGACCCTTTGAGAACTTCAGGAACAGGTGTCCTGCAAGGCAACAAAGCAAACTTGAACTAAATTCCAGTCTCTGTAGTACATTCTACATTCTAACGAAGGGAGCTGAGCTCAGCTTTTCAGTGTTGCTGATGCAGGAAAAGAGTGGAAATGCAAACAGTGCCTGCTGGCCCTTTCTTGCTGACTCAAGACGTTCTCAGCCCCGCCTCTTTCAGTCTCCTTCCCTCAGGTCCTCTGTGTTTTGAAACAAGACCTTCAGTGGCACCACTAGCTTTCTTTCCAGGAGTTCTCTGAGTGCTGTCAAATATTCCACCTATGAAGAGGGAAGGATGCAGCGTTGACACTTGCCCCCAAGTGCCAAGTCGCCCCTTTGTCAGTGTTAATATTTCCCAGTGCAGGAGGCTGCAATTCCACGGAAGGGGACCTTGAAATATATTGGCATGTACACTTTGGTCAGAAAGTACTAGTGCACAGGTCTGACTTGGACCTGGTGTGGGAAGGAACATGCTGGTGTGAGAATCATAGACCGATGTGAGGAGACAGACTTATGGCTCCTGCACAGGGCAGGCTTGTCTTTCACCTGCAGGCTCCTGGTTCTGTGCACCCGCTTTTCTGTTCTTGCTAATCTCTCCTGGCCTCTTTTTTTTTTTTTTTGAGTTGGAGTCCCACTCGATCGCCCAGACTGGAGTGCAGTGGCCGCTCCCGGCCACCGCAGCCTCGACCTGCTGGGCTCCGACGATCCTTCCGCCTCAGCCTTCCAAGTAGCTGGAACTACAGGCGCGCGCTACCACGCCCGCCTGGCCTCTTTTATATTCCCCGTGCTTCTACCTCTTTTCCCAGTCTCTTTCCACTTTTTCCTCCCCCTGCATCTAGGGCCACATCTCCCTGATGCTCCTCTTCCGAGGCAAACCCA
>CAUYQG010024647.1:0-21040 GCA_963574415.1 Tarsius wallacei | reverse complement strand
AGGATTGCCTGAGCCCAGGAGTTCAAGAACAGCCTGGGCAACTTGGTGAGACCTCGTCTCTACAATAAATCCAAAAATTAGCCAGACGTGGTGGCACACACCTGTGGTTCCAGCTACTTGGAGGGCTGAGGCAGAAGGATTGTCAGAGCCCAGCAGATTGACGCTGGGTGGATGTGAGCATGCCACTGCGCACTGCACTCCAGCCTGGGCAACGGAGTGAGACTCCAACTCAAAAAAAAAAAGGCATACAAATTGGATAGGAAGAAATAAACTGGCCTTACTTGCCTGTGATGTTATTGTCTATAGAGAAATCTCAAGGAATGTACAAAAAAGACTACAACTAATAAATGAGCATGATTGTAGGATGCAAGTTCAGCACACAAAAATCAACTGCCTTTTTATGTAGTAACAATGAACATGAGCTGGGCTCTGTGGCTCAGCCTGTAATCCCGCGCTTTGGGAGGCTGAGACCCGCCTGGGCAACTTGGTGAGACTTCATCTCTACAATAAATCAAAAAATTAGCTGGACGTGGTAGTGCACACCTGCAACTCAAAAAAAAAAAAAAAAACCAATGAACATGTAGACATGAAAGTTTAATACTATACAGTAAGTCTCCTACATGCAAACCTTCAAGTTGTGAACTTTCAAAGAATCGAATGTGCTTTTGCATGTCCAGTCACATAAGTTAATCCGCATGTCTGGTGTACGTTGTCACATGAAATTGCAGCTTGCCCTCTATCTTCTATTGCTAATGAACCTTCAGCTCTACCATCTCCCACCTCCTTTCCTCCTCCTCCAGTCAGTAACTCTTCTTGCCTGTTTACTTGATGCCAGCCCCAGTTTGCCAGCTGTTATGCTGTACTGTATGACTGTACTTGTTAAGGTACTGTACTATCAGACTTAAAATGTTCTTTTTATTATTGTGTTTTTTAAATGTATTATGTGTGTGAAAAGTATTATAAACCTATTACAGTACTGTACTATATAGCTAATTGTGTTAGCTGGGTACCTAGGCTCACTTTGTTGGACTGAAGAACAAATTGGACTTACAAACATGCTCTCAGAATGGAATTCATTTGTATGTAGGGGACTTACTGTTCCACTTACAATCACTTCAAAGAAAATGTAATACTAGGTATAAACTTAACAAAACATGTATAGGATCTGTGTGCTACAAATTACACAAAATGCTGACTTTAAAAATCAAATCAACAAATGAAGAGAAATGCCATGTGTTCATGGATTGGAAGACTCAGCATAGTAAAGCTATGCCTCAAATTGACCTATAGCTTTAATGTAATTCCTATTAAAATCCCAGCAAGTTTTTCATAAATACGAACGTATTCTAAAATTTATTTGGAGAGTAACAGATCCTAAAATAGCTAAAACAATCTTGAAAAAGAAAAAGAAAGTGGGAAAAATCACTTTATCCTATGACACAGCTACAATAATCAGGATAGTGTGGTATTGATAAAGGGAGAGACATGTAGGTCTATAGAACAGAATTGAAAACCCCAAAATAATCCATATAAACATCCTTACCTGACTTTTGACCAAGGTCAAAATGGATAAGGAATAACCTTCACAACAAATGGTGCTAGAACAATTGGAACAAATTTTGATCTAACCTAAACTTCACACCTCATCCAAATATTAAATCAAAACAAATCACGAACTTAAAGATAGCACACAAAACTATAATACTTTTGTAAACCCACATAGGAAAAAAGTCTTTAGGACCTATGTCAAATTAACCAGAATGAGATACAACTATCCGAACGACTAAAATATAGTGACAGCACCAAGTGCTGTCAAGAGCATGGAGAAACCGAATCATTCATGCATTGCTGGTAGGAATGCACACTGGTGGAACCACTCAGGAAAGTAGTTTTCAGTTTTTATAAAATTAAGCAGGTGAATGCCATGTGGTCCAGCAATTGCACTCTTAGGCCTTTATCCTAGTAAAACAAAATCGTATGTTTACACAAAAATATACACACAAATGTTCATAACAGCATTATTTATAATAACATTTTTCCACATGAACTGGAACAACCCAGATGTCCTTCAACGTATGAATGGTAAAATGCATCCATCCCATGGAATATTACTCAGGGATAAAAAGGAACTATCGATACACACAATGACTCAACTCTCTGGGGAATTATGCTATGTGACAAAAGCCAGCTCCAAAAAAGGTTATATTCTGCACAAGTCCATTTATATAACAGTCTTGAAATGAGAAAGCCATAGAGATGGAGAGCAAATTAGCAGGAAAGAGGTGGAGGTGCTATGAAAGGGCAACAGGAGGGATCCTTGTACTGATGGAAATGCCTGCATTTTACTGTATCAATGGCAACATTTTTGATATGATATTCTCTTCTAGTTTTGTAAGATGTTACCATTGAGGAAAAATGGGTAAATGGGATAAGGATCCTCTGCGTTATTTCTCACAATTGCATATGAACCTACAGTTATCCCAAAATAAAAGGTATAGTTTTAAACATTCAATAAAAATAGGTCATAGGCTTAAATGTAAAACCTAAAACTCTGAAACTTCTGGAAGAAGACAGAGGAAAATCTTGTGGCCTTGTGTCTTAGGCTTTTGGGGCTGCTAACCATAAACTGGCTGGCTTAGAAACAACAGAAATTTACTTCTTACAAATTGGAAAGTCTAGTTCTAGAAAGTCCAAGATCAAGGAGTAGGCAGATCTGGTGTCAGGTGAGAGGCCCACTTTCTAGACAGTGATCCCACGAGGAGGAAAGGGTGAAGGGTGTCTCTGGGGTTTCTTTTATAAAGGTGATAATTCCATTCATGAGAGGACCACCCTATGATCTAATAAACTCTCAAAGGGCCTGCCTCCTAATACCATCACTTTAAGAGTTAGGATTTCAACATGTGAATTCAGGGTAAACATAAACATCCAGTCCACTGCACCTTGAGTTAAGCAAGCATTGCTAACCTTGGACAACAAGATGCACAATCCATAAGAGAATAAATGTATACATTAGACTTCATCAAAAATAAACCTCCAGCTCTTTGAGACACTGTTAATAGAATGAAAAAGTCACAGACTGGGAGATAAACTGCATAAAACATATATCTGATAAAGGACTTTTATCCAGAAAAAATATGTGGTCTGACAATTAAGTTTGCAAACTCATCCTTGAAAAAGTGCTACATACCTCATTGCTAAATATCACTATAGTCATCTCAATGTACTCCCCTTAGGAAGTTATGCACCCACACCAATCCTAGTGTCTAGTCTACCCATCAAAGCAATGGTGGAACTCTTTTTCTGGAATGACCATCGGAGCTGTAGTCATATGACCCCTAATGTCCTGAATGTCATCAAAATGTCTTCCTTTAAATATTTCCTTTATCTTCAGGAAAGAAAAAAGTCACTGGGGGCCCGATCAGGTGAGTAGGGAGGGTGTCGCAACACAGTTATTTGCAGGCTAAACTCTCCCTCATAGACGGTGCCCTGTGAGCTGGTGCATTGTGACCCAAGAGCTCCTTTGGGATCATTTTTGCACACACCTTTCTTATGCCAAGACTTTCAGTTAAGATTTTCCTGTTTCTCTATCAATGTGTATTCGGTCTGCTATGCTTCTCACAGTCAACTGACAATTTTGACACACAATTCAATGAATTTTTGCAATATTTTCATTACTGCTGCTTGTTTCTGGCCATCCTGACCTCTCTTCATCAATGACACTTTTCCTCCCCTTAGAAAAATGTTTAATCCATTTGTATACCACCATTTTCTTCATAGCATTGTCCTCAAAAACTTGGACTAACATGTCCCTGATTTTGCTTCCACTCTTGCCTAGTTTAACAAGAAATGTAATGTTTGTTTATTGCTCTAATTCAAGCTCCGACATTCTCGGGACAGCACACAAAAACATTCAACAACAATAATGAACGTCACTCAGCAAGACCCCATCACATGCCAACACAAACACAGTCATGAGACACTGATATGCCAAGATTATTAAACCTTACCAAGCTGTTTATACAGTGTTATCAATGTAAGTGCATAGTGGCAAGTTCGCGAACTTAATTGTCAGACCACAGACAGAGAGAGAGAGAGAGACAGACATACGTGCATGCACACACGTATATATATGTTTATGTATATTTAACCCTCCCAAACTCTCAAAATACAACAATAAAAAACAAATCTCCTAATTTACTTAAATGAACAAAAGACTTAAATCGATACTTCAAAGAAGATATACATTAAATCTACATAAAAGATGCACAATATCATTAGTTAGAGAATTCCAACTTAAACCCACAAGGGGAAACCACCACCTATTAGAATGGCTAAAGTAAGAAGACTGACCATACCAAATATTGGCAAAGATATGGGAGAACTATATGACTCTCATACTCAGCTGAATAAAATGCAAAATGGTACCACCACTTCAGAAAACAGTTAGGCAGTTTCCCAAAAGGTTAAACACACGCCTCCTCTGTGATCAGCTATTTCACTCCCAGGTATTTAACCAAAAGAAAAGGAAGTATATGTCCAAGCAAAGACTTGTATATGCATATTTATGGCCGCTTTTTTTGTAAAAGCCCCAAACAGATAAATGAATAAACAAATTGTAGTGTACCCATAGAATGGAACACTATTCAGAGATAAAAAGAAATCAATTACTGATATATACAACATGGATGAACCTCAAAATAATTACATGGAGTGAAAGAGGCCAGCAAAAAGACACCATGCTGTATGATCTATTTGCATAAAACTCTATAAAGTACACAATAATCTATAGCAACAGAAAGCAGATCAATGGCTACTGATGGGGACATGGGAACAGAGAGAGAGTAAAGGAAGGCTTATAAAGGGGCACGAGAAACTTCTGGAAGCGATGGATTTGTTGTGGTGATGGTTTTAAAGATATGCACATATGTCAAACTTACCAAATCATACACCTCAATATGGAAAAATTATTTTATATAAACTATATCTCAATAAAGTTGCTTAGAAATAATATACATGTCTCGGTTTTTATTTCTATTTTGGCAAATACTGATAGATATCCTAAAACAAAAGCTCCCAGAAGGTCTCAGTTTTTAAGAGTAAAAGGGATCCTGAGACTGAAAGTTTCGAGAACTGCTGCCCTAGGGAGTAGAGGTCCTGTCCTTTCGTCTTTCTCAGCATCAGCAGCACCCAGTTCAATGCTGTGCACATGTTCCCCAGTGAACATCTGCAGAGCGACTAGATGCACCTACCCAGGAGCTGCTTAATCATTCTATCTCCTTCACTGGCTGGGGAAGTGTTTTTGAAAAGCCAAGAACCCCATCTTCTCTTAGGATAAAGAGAAGACGCTCTTTGAAGCCGTTTCCCCTGAGTTCTAGTCCCACTGGAGGGCAAATTGTGGACCTGGTTTCTGAAAAGGTATCCTCACTGCTCCATGAAAACAGATGGGCTCTACTACAGTAAGCCAGATCCCCTGCCTAGGCCAACACAGAGGTGACATATGCTGGTCATGGAGACTGTGAGGGACAGTGAGACTCCCCCAAGAAGATAAACCTGAGCAAAACATCCCATGGCCTGAGAGCCCCAAGACATCCCAAGGGTCCTTTCTGACCCCTTTAGAGAGCAGCCAGCCTCCTTGGCTTCCCCTCAAACAGGGCCGTCTCCTGAACAGAGAACTTGACAAGGGTTCCGGGGCTCAGGCTTACCTGGCCCAAGAAAAACAGGCAGGAGCAGTGGGCATGTTGCCTCCGATTGTAAAGTGCTCCCAGATAAGCTGGCCCCTAACAAAGAGGGCCTTATGTTTCACCAGGAGTGCAGCCTTTGACATTCACTGCTTTTCTACCACAGGCTAAAAGTACACTGGACACTATAGAAGCCTCTATGATTACTACAAGATCGTGTCCTTTAAACTAAGTGGCTCCTGGGTCACAGATCTAGCTGGCAAATTGTCTGCTCTGGATGAACTCTTAACCCTGGGAGGAGAAACATGAGAGAGAGAGAGAGAGAGAGCGCTCCTCCCAATGTCATTCAAGTTCAGCTTGACGCATCTCTTTTCCAGATTGTATCTCCATATGCCGGTCTTCAGACCTTGAGAAACTGACAAACACTAGGCTTCTGTGCTCCTGATCTCCTAAAGTCCCAGGTTTGTGGGCTGTGCAGCCCAGAGCACCCTTGCCTTCCTCCTGACTTCCCATCTTTCAGCACCCCACAGCTGATGCAGGCTCAGTGAGTGCTTCCTGGCATGTCTTCACTGGATCTCTGAGCTGTGCCAAGAGACGTCTTCGCTGGGCCCTGGGGGCTTAGGTCAGCCCCACCCAGTCTTTTCCTAGGGGGCATGAGAATTGATGTGAATGGGAATTGGGTTCTGTGAAAACTCATTGTGCCTATACTTGGGATGATAGAGAAAGAAAACCCAAAACAAGTCAAGCTGTAAAAATGGATCTCGCTTCTCTGCAGGCTTCATCCGCACTTCCCCTTGATTAGGGTACTAGCCAGCCACAGAGCCGAACAGATAAACCCTTGTCCCATGGACTGGGAGGAAACGCCAGGACCCTGTGTTCATCAGGAAGGACTGAGGTGATGGGCAAGTATGGAGAGAGTGAAAGAGCAGATAAAGAAAGTGCGAATAATAAGTTACGTAAGGAAAGTGACGTTGCTGTACGGTCGTGTTCCCAAAGTGTGGTTTTGGACAAGCAACGACAGCAAGCATCACCCAGAGCCTCCTTAGAAATGTACGTCCTCAGAGCCCACTGAAGATCAGCTGCATCAAAGTCTGGAGATGGGAGCCACCATCTGCTTTTAACCAGCCTTCCAGCTCCAGTGAGTCAAAGGTAGTGATTCCCAGTCTTGACCACACGTTGGTTTCACTTGTGGAGATTTTAAACCCAATACAGTGGATCTCACACTGGAGATTCTGATTTAATTGATTGATTAATTTGAGTGCTCTGGGGTACAGCCTGGGCATCAGAATTTCAGGCCTGGCAAAGTGTCAGGTACCTGGGGAGCTTCTGAAAGGTACCATTACTGGGCCTTCCTCCCAGACTTGAGGGATCAGAAGCTCCAGGAGGGACTACTTCCATTTTGAACAAATGTCTGCCACCCATGTGATTCCAGTGTACTCACTGGTGCCGTGAACCACTACCTTAGGAATTGGCCCCAAAGACTAGTTCTTCCCAGCCTTGACAAACATCCCCAAGTTTCTAGCATAACCCCTGTGAGGTGCTGTTTGGACATAGACTGTTTCCTCCTATACCTGGCTTCCTTCTGCCCACTCCCTCAGGGAACCGCCTCTGGCCACGGCTGGTCTCTGAAGGGTGTGCATATTCCCGGCAATGGTCTTGAGACGCAGGTGACCAAGCAAAGCTGAAAACATTCTCTTTTTTTTTTTTTTTTGAGCTGGAGTACCACTCTGTTGCCCAGACTGGAGTACAGTGGCACGCTCCCGGCCACCGCAGCCTCGACCTGCTGGGCTCCAGCGATCCTTCCGCCTCAGCCTTCCAAGGAGCTGGAACTTACAAGCATGCTGTACTACACCCGGCTAATTTTTGATTTATTGTAGAGATGCGGTCTCGCCAGTTGCCCAGGCGTGTCTTGAACCTGCAGGCTCAGGCAATCCACTCACCTCGGCCTCCCAAAGTGCTGGGATTACAGGCTGAGCCACCGAGCCTGGCCTGAAGACATTCTTAATCAATGTAATTGTAAACACAGGATAGGATTTGAATAATCAACTTGCTTGCTTTGATTATAAAATTGCTTGCTATACTGCCCCAAGGTGCGAATTCTCTACCAACCTGCCACCATTCTATACATTTTAATAAACCAATGTCTTTCCCTGCTGGACCTCTAGGCGACTTCTTTGGAATAGGTACACATTACACACAAGACCTCTCAGATTTGGGGCTACCATGTGATAGCCCCTGTCCGCCATTCAACCAACAAGGCATTCACTCAATTGCCAATAAATGACATCGTGTGTGCCTACTGTGTGCCATGCACAAATCTCTTAAAATACACAAAATTAAGCCTTACACGTCAAAGTTGGCCACACTTTACAACGAGAGAGTGCGAGGATGCGAAAAATAAGAAAGGGAGTGGGTAAGGAAGAATTAGAGAGGAGACTCTTTTTTACAACAGGGAAAATAAAATCAGGTGAGTCAGTCAGGAATCTCTTTGGAAATACCCAGGAAGGTCTGCCCACAAGAATAATAAGTGTGTTTCCCTTCCCACACCACCCCTACCCTACTTATTGCTGGGGAGGTTAAACAAACAATTTGTTTTGTCTTTTGAAAAGGGGTGTAGAAATCCATCAGCAGGGGAAAAAATTAAATAGCAGTAAGCCAGCTGAGATGCTCCCAATAAAGATAAAGGCCAGAAACAGAGAGTAGACAAGGATCCAGAGGAGGGTGATGATAGAGATTAACCTGTGAGTAGCCTGCCAAGTCCAGCTGCTGGGGCCAGGCAGTGAGGTCCGAGAAGCAGGCAGCAGAGCCAAGACTCCTTGCACCAAGCTGGAAGCATTGTTCTGGAGGGAGTTCTGGGCACACACCAGTCTAATAAATAGGAGTATTGTCATTACTTGTTTATGTGTCACTCTCTTCTGTGGGATGATGGGCTCCTGCAGAGCTGGGACTACTGTCTCCTAGCCCCTGGCTCCCAGCATCTGGCACAGATCACCTGGCAGGAACCACCTGGCAAGTGACTCTACAAGATATTTTCTGAGGCCTTAAGTAAATAGCCTATTCTTTAGAGGGAATCGAGAAAGTTACATAAAATTCTGGCTAAGTTAGTATGCACCTGGATGGCAGAGGTGAAACAGGGAACTTCATTATCTGAAAGACCAGCACTGCACTGTGACCTTTAAGGTGGGTTGTCCATCCAGAACCTCAGAATGCATCCTTATTTGGAAATATGGTCTTTGCAGATGTGATTAAGATAAGGATAGAGATGAAACTGTACTGGTTTAGGTAGGTATGTCCTAAATCCAATGAGACTGTCCTTATAAGAAACAGAAAAGGACACTAGGGACATAGGGAAAAGCCACATGAAGACAGAGGCAGAAATGGGAATGAACACCCGGCCTGCAGAGGCTAAAAGAGGCAGGAAAGGACTCTTCCTTGGAGCCTTCAGAGGTGCATGGACCTGCTGACACTTTGTCTTGAGGCTTCTAACCTCCAGAACTGTGAAAGAATACATTTTTGTTGTTCAAAGCCAAACCAACTTTGTAAGCAATTAGTTATAGAGGCCCTAGGAAACACATACAAGCTGGACGTGCTTTGGGAGGTTAGTGCTTACAACAACACTGAAAGGCAGGCCACAGTAGGCATGATTTGCATGTGGAGAAAGAACTGAGAATAGCTAAGAGTGTCATCAAGTTGACATCGCCAGGAACAGAAATCAGAAGGTCATTGCTTTCCTACCACAGTAGAAAACAATTCTTAAACAAAGAAAAAGAAACACTAGAATGCAGCTTCGAGTTGGGAGCATGGCAGACGCCTGTCCGGACAGCACGGCAGTGGCCACTATAAACAGGGCAGCACCCCAGACACACTTCTGGGGGGAGAACACCATCTGAGACATTTCTGCAGGACTCCAGTGTCTATAAGGAAAGCCTCACCTTTTCAACTACAAAGACCTGGAGAGACAGGACACATAATCAAAAGGAGCACATAAAAGGGAGAGACACATATGCTAACCATAATGTGCTATTTCTACTTAGAGAAAAAGAAAAAAAGAGTCCACATTTTTCTAGAGTAAATGTCTCATGATTCTGTTTCAAGATGATAGTAAAAAGCTACTTGGATCTGACACAGGCATGTTAAGATCTTAAAAAGGCAAGAACATAATAAGGGAGACATTTTAAAAAAGCTATTCCTCATTCCTGTTCTTGTTGGCACTTCTTTGAAGCATATTTAAAGTGGCTAGAGCCCTGCAAAACACAGTCTTCCATATTTGGAATTCCTCTTTTTCTACTACACAATAGAAGACGTTTAAAACTGTAAGTGACATCCCCATTTGCTCCTGAAGTTGTCTTGAAAGATCTTAAAGCTCCTGGAACATAATGGATGAAAAAAGACAATATAATCCCAGTTGTCAAAGAACTTGCTTCTCTGCCTCCCCATTTGTGCTTGAAACTGGAGAATCCTCAATTTAATATTTGGGATATAATAGCGCTGTAGAGCCACAGCCCTGTTACTTTAAATCCCATCTCACTGACACGGGTGACCACGAAAGATTTTTATGTTTGAATATCTATTTACATTGCAACGCTGCATATTCTGGTCATTTATTTCCCCCCACCCCTCTGCTTGTGCCAAACCCTTCCATGAAGCCCTCCTTGGAAAGAGGAGAATAAGGAGTGGTGGATCAACACAGAACAGGAGAAAGAGCAAGACTTTGGAAGAAGGGTTGTCAGGTTTAGCAAATGAAAGCACAAGATCACCAATTAAATTTGAATTTCATGTATGCAACAAAGAACATTCTAAAGTATAAGTATGTCCCAAATAGTGCTTGGAACATACTTATATTTAACAGGTTCTTTGTGTTGTCTGTATGAAATTCAAATTTAACTGGGCATTCTGTATGTTTATTTGCCAAATCTAGCAATCCTAGTTGAGAGGCAGCCAGGCCTGGATTTGTATGCTAATTCTGCAGCTAATTAACTATGCAAACTTGGGCAGGCTAGCTAACCTCTCTGAGATTGTCTCCTTTGTTGTATAAGTGGACAACTCCCCACCACCTATAGAGAAATGCTCCATCAACAAAACAGGGCCTCAAGGGTCCTTATCATCACTCCTTCCAGAAGCATCTCTTGCTACCCCATTCTCGATGCTACAGCAATTACAAGGTGCATACAGATTCCCTCACACACCATGTTCTTTCTATGCCTCTATACTTTTGTTTGTGTTATTACGTTTGCCTAGAATATTATTGCTATCCACAGCACATGTGGATTCCCACCCTCTGCTGCTCTGTCAGTCCTTTAAGACCTGTCTCTGGCATCAGTTCTTCCAGAAGTTTCCCCCAACTTCCCTCTCCCATTCCCTTACCCGGGGGATTGGAGATCACCTCTCTGCTCCTCCGTATCCCCCGTGCTCACCATATCATTCTACATTATACTCTTCTCTTCAGGAGTTCACATTCCCCACTAGACCATGGGCTTCTTGGTCCCACTCATTGTCTTATCCCCAGTACAGTGTTTGGTGCATAGTGACAATCCAAAACATGTGAGTTCCCTTTGCTTCCCAAAAAATCAGTAACGCTGGGCAGGAAACTTCAATGGCTAGCCCCCAAACCCAGAGAACCACTCTGGTCTCTTTCACCATAGACAGACGCTCAACTTTCAGGTGATAAAAAGACTCCTTCTATTTAAACATTTCCCCATTTTTCTCATGGCCCTGGGCAGCCGCACAGGTCACAGGTCCACAAAGTCACACTGATTTCACTTCCTGTTCTACCCATCGTACTGCATAAAGTGTCATTCACCCAACACCTGCTCCATTCAGTCTCCTGCCTCTACCCTAAGGGTTTTCACCAAGAAATCTCTGGACCTGCCAAATCCAATGTCCTCTGGGTCATTCTTGAGACCAAACATTCTGGTCAATGGTTTCAAGTTCAAGAACACATTCAGCTCTAAATGCAATGGTTAAAGACCAAAGGGCAAACAGAGAACTTTTGCCCGCCAGTGTTCCTACTCAATGAAAACCCACCTCCCACCTTCAACATGAGCCAGAGGCAGCAGACAAGCAAAAGGAAACTCCATGTTTAAGGATCAGGAGAGGAAAGCAATACGAAAAACCTTCATGGTATAAAGTAAAGGGTAGAATAGAATGGGCACAGCCAATAGGGTGTCAGAGTAACCTCTGCTCACCGCCCAGCTCTGCCCAACCGTCAAGAGCTGAGCTGAGCTGAGCTTCAGAGGCAGCCCCCGGCCCACTCATACTGTGAAACACTTGTTTAGCACCCATGTCTGTATGTGTGTACACACAGCCAGAGCCACACGTAAACCCACCACAAAGTCACAGGCATAGCAGACTCTCCACTCTCAAGCGTTCCACTTTCTACTAAGCCATTTCCCACCAATGACCTCCTGCCTCCATCCTTAGCAGCAAAGAGGTGCTGAAGAACAGTTGAACCTAGGATGAAATGGTATCTTGTAGCTACAAGAAGGGTATTCACCATGTGTGCAGGATGGATGCTACCATTTAAAAGATCCAAAATATTCTGTTCTAACCCTGTTAGAAAAGAGGGAGAGAGGACTGACATTTGCTAAGTACCTACAATGCAGCTGACAATATGCTGGTCACGTTGGGTTCACTGTCTCATTAAACCTTCAATATGACCCACTTTGGGGCAGGTGAAGAAATGGAGGCTCAACGCCACTAACCAAGGTTACAGGGACATTAGCAAATAATAGTTTGGAATTTGAATTCTGATCATTCTGGAGCTCATTCCTTTTCTCCTTCTAGTCACCCTCACAGAATATCTGATGTATCCAAACTTAAAACTCCAAGTCACCCAGAGTGGGAGTTTCCAGGTCAGGCATCCCTTTGGGGCCAAATGAACAAGCGAGGGGAGGTCTGTGCATCTTTCTCTGATTGGGTTTTAAATGCCATCAAGAATGAGCTGGAGTGCTCCTCTGACAATACCAGGGAGTCAGAGGAAACAGAAAGGGGCCTGGGATGAGAGAACACTGCCAGAGTCCTGGTCCCTGTGCTCAACAGGTCCCTGCCAGCTTAGTCAGGAACCACAGGAAAGGAGACAGATTCCAGGGCTCAGAGAGAGGTAAGTCATGTCTCTCCCTCCATTCTCTCCTGCTGTTCAGAAGACCACCCTCCTCTGCTCCCCCACCAAAGCCAATGCCACCATTCTGGTCAAAACCATATACACATCCAAAAAAATCTACACTTTCAAATTTGAACAAACATACATTTATGAGTTATGCATTTTAAATTTTCCAAATAGACTTTGTCTAACTTTACCATGCACAAATTCTGATTTGGAAAGGTAGCAAACCAGGGGAAGTGATGAGCGACATTTCCCTCAGGCCTCTCTGCTGCTCTCTCTGCCCATCAAACTACCATCTCCTCTAAGAGTCAGCTCTGCAGTGGGGCTTTTACCCATTGACATCTCTATCAACACCTTTCCTTGTGTGGTTCTCTGCTTTGAGACAACTGACATTTTTCTTAAGCAATGCTATTCTTATGTATCTGCTACATAAAATCTAAGCAAGGCCCAAATGCCTTGTGTGGCAATATGTCAAGACTAGTTCCTGGGGCCCTCTTTGAATGAGATTGCTACCCTAGGTCCTCCTACAGTGGAATACTGGAGGTGCCTGCTAGTTCAGACCCCGCTCTCCCCACCATAACCTCAACAGAAAACCGCCTCCAGCCCCTGGCTTCTCCACACGCACCTTGCATCTGTGGCATGCATCAAGTACTACCCTTCATGTTCATGATGTTAAGCTGTGTTCATCCTCACTTCTGCAGAACCTGCGTAGGGGACCTGGCATAGAAATATCACCTAGGAGCTATCTTCTGATTGAATGCAAACTTCATAAAGGCAGGGACTAGGTCTCTGTTATCACTATTACATTTCCAGTATGCATGATGTGTGGCATATGAGACACTAAAAGGTGAATAAACAAAAGGGGAATGTTTAGCCAGGGTTCTCCAGAGAAACAGAACCAATGGTATATATGTGTATGCATACATGTGTGTGTGTGTGTATATGTAGATTATAGAGTAAATACAGATTTTGAAAGAGATTTATTCTATGAAATCAGTGTACTTGGCTATGGAGGCTGAAAAGTTCAGACCCAGGAGAGTCAATAGTATAATTCCAGTTCAAGTCCAAATGCTTTAGGAAAAGACTGATGTCTCAGCTTGAGCAGATAGGTATACAGAAAGGTTTCTTTCTTATTCAGCATTTTATTCTATTCAATCCATTGGGGTGGGCAATCTTTACTCAGTCTACCAATTCAAATGTAAATCTGATCCAGTAACACCCTCACAAACATACTTAGATATAATGTTTAACCAAACATCTGGGCACCCCATGACCCAGTCAAGTTGACACATAAAATTAACCATTGCAGGGAGAAATCAAATGCTGTGGTAGACAAAATTCCAAGATGGCCCCAGATTCCTGCTCACTGGCATACATAACCTGCATGACCCCTCTCCATGAGTGTGACAACATGGAGTATAATGAGATAGTCATTCTCTTACTTAGTTTACACTATATAGCAAAAAGGATGTAATAGTCACTCCTATTATTACCTTACTCTAACTAAGATTTATCTTAGCAGACTAGAGGGAAACTCTCCTTTGCTGGCCTTGAAGAAATGAACTGAGGGTAGCCTTTGGGATCTGGGAACAGCCCCCAGTTGACAGCCAGCAGAAAGCAGAGACCTCAGTCCTACAACCTGAAAGAGCTGAATTCTGCCACTAACCATATGATCATGGAAGAGGACCCTGAGCTCAGGAAGCAAGCGAGCTTGTCAGCTGGTCAACGCCGTGACTGCAGCCTGTGAGACCCTGAACACAGGACTTACTAAGTCATGCCCAGTTCCTGACCCACAGAAAAACTAAGAATAACAAATGTGTATTGTTTTAAGCTGCCAAATTTGTGTTAATTTGTTATGTGGCAATAGAAACGAATACAAAAACAAACAACATTTTTAATGAAAAAAGATTCTGTAGAGTTAGTCATGTTTCCCAAACTTCTGCAGTGTACCTTTCAATTTCCGCTGTGTCCACCTTCCAGGTGGGCACTGCACAGGTGATCGATGAGGTATGCCTACGACAGATACCAGAGAGCTATTTGCTTCGGCCTCCCCTTCAGCAACAATATCCCTAAAATCAATGCTTGGTGTGCTAGCCATGCTGGGTTTCTAAATTTTTAATATAAACAAAGTAACACTTTAATAGCTATCCAAGTGAAGGAGGGTTTATCTGTGTTACCTCCAATGTCATAAAGTATTTCCCCCTTGGTATGAGTCCCACATTGCAGAAGACACTGACATATAAATGATACTGCTGTCTTCAGTACCTCATGGGAGAGCCTTTAATTCCCCCACCCTTCCCACACACCTGAGGCCTTGTTACAGCTCCCAAGGAAAGAGGCATTCATTGATTTCTGCTAAAAAGTGGCAAAAGAATTCACAAACAGGGTCAGTTCACCAGCTATCTTGTCCTCCCAAAGTCCTTTGTCATTCATAGTAAAAAGTTTATCACTGTAATTCCTCACCAGGTAACCAACTTGTCCTCCCAACTGCTTGACAGCAAAACCAGAAGCTGCGTGCCCTGCACTAACTTGTAAGTTTCCAAGGCATAAATCTAAATTATGTCCACTCTGAGGCTGGCAAGGTCTCAGCAGACTTCTCTGTATTCATATCTGTATGTGGCTTATGTTCTCTTCTCCTCATATATAAAAACTATTGCTAATACTAATACTAATACTGATGCTTGTGATGGAAGTTTAAAATGTGTGCGTGTTGAAAAATGAGAATGCTGAAGAAAGAAATGGTTTCTAAACAGAAAATCGATTTTTTAAAGATACTCAAGGGGAATAATGAACATCTCCAGTTTTTACAAGTCAGCATTCTCCCACCCTAAGATAACAGTCCTGATTTCTTCTGGAAAAGAAACTCTTCCCCATTCTCGGTCTGTGGACTTTCAGGTATGTTGACTCTACCCAGGCACCAAGGCGAGGCAGGTGACTAAGACCTGAATCAAAGCGTCACATTGTCCTGGAAACATATAGCCCAGTTACAACCATGGAAATAATGAGACTTGCTGGGACTTTTGGGGGAATTTACCTTTTAACTGTTGGACTTGAACAATGAAGGCTATGGCCCTGAAGCTGATGGCAGCCACTTAAAGCTAAAAAATGAAGTCAACTCAAAAATGAACAGAATTAAGTAATGCAGAGGGACTGAGACTTAATAACATCATTTGAGTCTGGGATCAAACTGTGTCTGAAGCTTACATTCCCACGTTTCACTTATTAGATTAGTACATCTTTTTATTGATTTTTCAGTTTCTTGCCACCAAAACGTCTCTAGGACAAGAAGTCCCTTCCGGTTTTTTGGGGGGTTTTTTTAGTAATACTTTGTTGCATTTTATGGGATTATCATCGATTTATGACTATAGGATTAATCAAGGTCTCAGGGCACCTCTTTCTTGGACATCAGAGAACAGGTCATTCTTCCTTTGTTTTGCTCTTTACTCATGAACAATTATTTAGTCAGGAATGCTTTCAGCTACAAATAACAGAATGTCCAACTGAAGGCAGCTGACACTACTAGTCTCTCATATTGAGTGGAGCTTGGCCATCCCAGGGTTGGCTAGGTAGATCAGGAATGCCACCAAAGACCTCAGCTCTTTCTATCTTTCTGCTCTGCCATCCTCATGTGTTGGTGAGTTCCCCCTCAAGGTCACAAGATGACTAAGGCAGTGCTGGGACACTGAGCTCTCACATGATAGTATCCTTACCAAGCAATGAGGAAGAAGGTGGGAGCAAAAGAGCTTTCTCCTTGCAGTGCTCTTTACCTTTGATCAGGAAGAAAAAGACTCACCCAAAATTACACACACACTCCCCATCATTGGCCAGGACTGGGTTACAGGGTCCCTCATAAGCCACTCTCTAGCAAAGAAGGATGGAATTTCCATGACTGGCTGAGACCAACCTTAATTGGTCAGAGTCTTATCAAAGAAGAAGAAAGGGCAGCTCTGGGGAGGCATCTACCACAGAGGTCTCGTTAACCTGCCTTCTTGGAAGCAGGACTTATAAGAAGAAAAAACACCAGGCAGGTGAATTCCAATTTTACCCAAGTCGACCTCAGCATTCTTCTTTGTCCTTAAAATAAGATCAGATTGAGCCAGAGGGAAAGAAACCAATGTTAAAAACTATATTTGGAGCCCCCAGAGCTGGAAGAGACAAGTGAAAGCCAGAGGGTTGGGCCTGGCCTATGCACAACTTTATCTGCTCCTGGCAATGAATTCTAAAAATAAAGACCTTTGACAGTCATTTATTTTAAATAGCAAACTCTACATATATAATCTCTACTTCTTCCTTGCTACAAATTAATTTTTCATGGCGAGGAAGTAATGACAGACACATTTTGCTTTAGCAGAACAAGTAAAGATGACATTTTGAATCTTGGAGCTAGCTTTTTCTAGTTGTGTGGCTTTGGGCAGGCTAGTCTTCTCTGTGCCTCAGTTTTCTCACCTGTAATTTGAAGATGTTAATAACATTCACCTTGTATATGACTATGGCAGGCCGATGCAGTCAGCTTGGTTATTACCAATTTGTAGGTCCTTTTGGGTAAATATCATTAATCCCCAACAATTAGACATAGAAAGGGCTATAGTTTCTTCCATACAATCTCCCTTCAGGGTGATAATGAAAGCTAGTCTCAAACTGAATTCTACCCCAGATGTGAATATTTATTAGGAAGTTGGCATAAAAATCATTACAAAACCCTTTCTGTGAACTCGATGAAGGTCTTAGCTGACCTTTTAGATGCTTCAACTGCACTTGCATGAAAAGGTCACTAAAGGTCATGTTAAAACATCCAAGCTTTGGACACAGGCAGTAAGAAACCTACAAAACACTAGCTGGACTGGATTGGTTCAGAATCAATCATGGGTCATCATTCCAAAGGGTATGGGCCATCGGGCTCTCTATGGATTCTTGTACCTATTCATGCATCAGGAGAATGCCTGTGTAATGTCACAGGTCAATTCACACACGTTGAACACATAATTCATCAATAGAAACTAATTTTTCTCATCTGTTATGCTATTAACAAAAGCCTCTGGTTTTGACTGTAAAGATAGTTAAAGCCTTTCAGTAGCTACCTCTAGAGAATGCCCTTTGAAATAATCTTTCAAATACTAACTGATCACCTCTTGGTGAGTCACTGGAGCTACATACAAGATAATACACATGAAATGCTTAGGACAGTCACTGGTAAATTTTAAGAACTCAGTACTTGTTGAGTATTACTCAAAATAAAAGCCAAAAGTGAATTCCTACCCATTTTCACTTGAGAAAATTATCATTGCTGGCCCATGTTCCTGGTCTCATGTTCATAAACGCCAGAAGACATGAGACTCCTGGGTCAGAGACCAAGAATTTTACTACTCCCGGCACAGCAGGCAGCATGAGTTTCATTTTTATAATGGGATCCAAGCAAACCTGCCTGACCTTTGAGGTAGACATTAACTTTATTTTACAGAACAAGAAGAAAACTTACTTTCTGGTTCAGAGGAAAACACTAGCATCCAAGGCTGTTTGCTAGACAAACATCCTTGAAAAGATAGTCTAGAACAAAGACTATCTATGCCTCCGCTCATAAGATATGTGGAGAAACCAGTGAACCATGGAGAATATATCAATTTCTTTCTGTCTTCTCTCATGCTTAACAGCTCAATTGGGTTCAGCATCCTGCCCTCAAAACAGTTTATCTCAACTTTTGTCTTTCTCTTCATGAGACTACTCATCTCCTCTGTTCTCTTCCAAATATCTCCACCCTGCATGTATTGTGTTACCTTTATCCAGAAGGTTGTCATGCATTTGTCATGGCCTCTCTCCCCAGCCCTTCTTTCCCACCCTGTCTTCTGAAAACACAACTCTGACTGTGTCTTGCTCTGGTCACAAACTGCCCATGGCTTCCTACTGCCTCTTGTATTAGGTTCTAACTCCTTCCGGCTTTCTTGAAATTGCATTCAAGTTGCTGTGTTTCTTATTAAATAATGAGTATCTTGAGGAAAGGGAAACTGGATTTTACTTATTTCTGTAGCACTTAGTAATAAGTATTAATAGATTAAATTATGTAATGGGTTTCCTAGATTTCTAGTCTTTAAATGTAAAAGATATGTGTCCACTAAGCGTGAGATAAATTAAAGGGTGAAAAAAAGCAAGCAGGAATAAGTCCTTAAACAGTACATTTTCCTCTTTATAGTTTTTTTGTTTTGTTTTGTTTTGTGGGGTAGGTGTTTGCATTTTACTTTTAATTATTTATTTGGTTCAGTAGCTACAGAAACCCTTTGTTCAATCAAAATCTACCTTGGACACCCCCAAAATGTAGTGCTGTTCCACAGAAGAGTCAAAGGACAGTCATGGCATCCCTGTCCCCACGGCTTCTGGCAAGAGGAGAGGAGCCGTTCCTCAGAGCTCTCAGGACCAAAAACTTGAAATCCTATACTCATCGCACGCCTGGTCTGACAAGTATGATTGTACTTTTAGGGGTAATATTTTAATTCAGGTCTGCTCTTTTAAAAAATGTAAGACATATGGAGTGTGTGTAGGGAGCTCCAGGGGATGCAGCAGCCATTCCTTTCTAAGTAATCTTCACCAGCTACAAGAGGGATGACCCCACGACCCCTGTTGATCCTGTTACCCAAGGTCAGCTCACACATCATTAAAAAGAGTCAGTTTCGAATAATGGGCACTTTCCCCTAAAGACCCAATATTCTTTTGCCATTAGCATCACGTGTTCTTCAGAATCCTCTGGGCTTACTGGAATTTCTCTGAAGCATTTCAGATTCCTCAGGAATAATTTTAAAACATTAGAATTTCAAATCACAGCTTCAGGAGACAGTGGCCCATATCTGGCTCTCCTCCCCCAGTCCAAGTCTTGTGCCACCTAAAACAGCTTGACCTGCCATGCTGAAGCAGGCTGTCAACTCCCATCTGAGGAAGGACAACCAGATCAGCTGCTCTCCCCTCCCCCACTCACCCCACATCAAAGCCACACAGAAAAAGCAACAAGCTGGGTTGTTTAAGTAGGGCTGTGCCAGAGCTGGCTCTCCTCAGTTCATGAGAACACATTTTGCAAATCTCTTCCCAACCCTGTGTTCAGGGACATCACTTTGGCAGCTTGAGGTTAGATATAGTGGGAGTATTTACACCCTGGAAAGCGGCAGACACTACAGGTCTGGGCTTCTTCTACCCTACCCCCAGCACCAGAGTCTGTTGTTAAACACTCACCAGCACACCACTGTTTATTTGACAACTTGCTCGGCTTTTTTTCATCTCTACTTCATCAACACTGATAAATAAAAACTCAAACAGTCCATGATTTTTGCTTTGTAGTAATTACAGTAAAACGTCAATGAATTCCAACAAATTAAAGAAGCATGACCTCTCCTGTTGAGAGCCTGGGCCACCCTCCTTTTATCAAGCTCAGTCCTCTAGAACCATCTCTCATTTCATCCATTAAGGCACTTTCTCCTCAAAATGTGCGATAAAACAAACTGGTCTTTATTGCTGTCTCTCTCCAGATCCTCTTGAAATTACATTTTTCAGTCTATAGCAATCGCCTCCACCCTGAGGAAGCCTGAGAGAGGAGAGCCAGGTTTGATCAAGTTTCACTCTGTTTTCATTTGCAGTCTTGCATGGACTCACATTTAAAAACTACTTTGCTTTACTTCTCTTAAAAATTTTCAAGTTTTTTTAAGGGCTTGCCTTAGGCACATAAGAAGGTTACATTTCTTGATGAATTCCCAGCCTCTGTGAGTCCATTTTAGTATTAGGGAGGCACACTCCTTTGTGCAAATCAAGGACACTGAACAAGCTTAAGTGGGCTCCCTGGGGCTACACCAATGCAGAACTGCGGGTCTCTATTCTTGCCACAAGGAAATAGAAGCACCAAGTAGTTAACAGGCAGGAAATCAGGGCTGGCCTAGCTATTCAACTGGTTGTCCTCACACCTCATTTGTACATCATGTCATCAGAGGCCTCTGTCCCCTCTACCAATGAATATGCAAACTCTCAGCCTGTAGGGGAGATCATTTTGATCTGTAACCAGTGCTTATCTGGAAGCAGAAGCAGGATATACCCTTTGCCTGCTATAATGCTGATGTTCAGGCTTCCCTATAACTGTCAAGATGCAAAATGGTCTTTGGCCCCTTGCCACTCTCTCCTTGAGTCCCTCTTCTCCTCCCCCCCCCCCCCCCCCCCCCCCCCCCCGGGGACCCAAAACAAAAGCGGCCAGGGGGGGGTTTTTGTTTTGAAACAAGGTTTTTTCCCCAAAAAA
>CAUYQG010024641.1:0-27540 GCA_963574415.1 Tarsius wallacei | reverse complement strand
CCCCCCCCCTGCCGCCGCCGCGGCTTGCCCCCCCCAGCCCCCACTGTGGCTGCGGCAGGGCGGGCTGAGCTGCGGCGGTGGCAGTGGCAGCGGCGGGTGGGTGGGGGTGTGGGGGGGAGCCAGGCAGAGCCACTCGCGGATGCACCAGCGGGGTGGAGCCGGGCCGAGCAGCTCAGGGCGGCAGGGCTGAGCTGCGGTGGCGGCCGCAGTGGGGGCTGGGGGGGGCAAGCCGCGGCGGCGGCAGGGGGGGGGTGAGCCGTGGCAGCGGCGAGGGGGGCGAGCTGCGGGGGGGGGGGGGCAAGCCGCCGTCCTGCTGTGATTATCAGTGGCGGCAGCAGCGGCGGCCTCTTCCACTGCCGGTCCGCTGTGATGTCTTTGCAGTGTCAGTGGCTGAGTTCCGTGTGGGGAGTAGGCTCCCAGGGAGAGAGTTCGAGTCTCTGTGTGCTCTTCTGCGGAGGTCTCACAGACCACGCTGCCTGGTCACCATCTTGGCACAATCCCTGTAAAGTTTTTTTAATAATCTACTTTTAAAAAAATTTTGTATTTTGCTTGCTATTTTAGAAGGTACAAATATACATTTTATTTGCATTTTTGGGAAGCCTTACTAAAAAAATTGAAGTTTCAAATAGAAGATTTTTTTAAAAAAATCGTGAATTCTCGTATAGCAGAAAGTTACTAATAGAATTAAAGGTTCTTTTCAAAGAATCCCCTTTGCCCACACCTAAGTGAGTATATCACAATATATCCATTCTTCTCTTTTAAACATGTATTTGGATTATATCCACTTTTTGCTATTATTTATAATGCTCTTAAAAACTTTCTTCTTGATGTCTTTTGATGCATACATATATATGATATGCATACATGCCTAGAAGTGACATTGTTGGTCATAAGATATGAAAAAGTTCAGCTTTAGTAGATACTCCCAAACATTTTCCCACAGAGTTTGAAACGATGTGTGCTCTGTCAGTACAGAATGAGAGTTCTGGTTACTTAAAAACCCTTGACAAAACTTGAACTCATCAATCTTTTTAACTAGACATTCTAATTGGTTTGCATACTTTTTGGAGTTTTAATATACATAGTGAGATTGAGAATAATTCTTGGACTTTTTGGCCATTTTAATATTTTAGTAATTTGACAATTTAAAAATTGGGCTGCCTATGTTAAAACAACTTGAAGACTTTTTACATATTAAGGAATAAACAGAAATTTACATTGTATACAGTAAATTTTCTAAATTTGCATGCCAATGATAATACAATCATGTGCTACATAATGGCATTTTGGTCAGCAATGGACTCATATGATAATAATGTAGCTGAAAATTCCAATTATCTAGTGATGCTGTAGTCATCTTAACATCCTAACACAATGCATTACTCGCACATTTGTGGCAATGCTGGTGTAAACAAATCTACTGCCAGTCGTATAAATGTATAGCACATACAATTACCAAGAGTCCATAATACTTGATAATGATAGTGAACAATGATGTTACTGGTTTCTGTATTTACTACACTATACTTTTTATCATTATTTTATAGTTTACTTCTACTTATTAAAGAAAAAATTTAACTGTAAAGCAGGCTCAGACAGGTCACTCGGGAGGTATTCCAGAAGAAGGCATTGTTACCATAGGAGATGACAGCTCCATGCATGTTATTGCCCCTGAAGACCTTCCAGTGGGACAAGATGTGTAGGTGGAAGACAGTGATATTGATCATCCTGGCCCTGTGTAGGCTAATGTGTGTGTTTGTATATCAGCTTTTAACAAAAAGTTTAAAAAGTAAAAAAAAAAAAAAATTAAAAATAGAAAAAAGCGGGGTCATATGGAAGGCTGATTTTTAGAACTTTTAGGAATAGCCACAGTTTTCCACAGAGGCTATACTAGTTTACATTCCCACCAACAGTGTAGAAGTGTTCCCTTTTCACCACGTCCTCTCCAGCATCTGTTATTTTTTGAGTTATTGATCATGGCCATTCTGACTGGAGTTAAGTGGTATCTCAGTGTAGCTTTAATTTGCATTTCCTCAATGACTAGTGAGACTGAACATATCCCCCTACTGGGAATATACCCGGAAGAACTCAAATCACTCTATGAAAAAGATACCTGCACATATATGTTTATTGCAGCATTTTTCGTAATAGCAAGATCATGGAACCAACCATGCTGTCCATCAAAAGAGGACCGGATTAAAAAATGTGGTACATATACACAATGGAATATTGCACAGCCATAAAAAAGAATAAAATCATGAATTTTGCAGCAACCTGGATGGAATTAGATCATTCACAGAAACAAAGATCTGAGTATCACATGTTCTCACTCATAAGTGGACCTTGAACAACTACCGTAATACTATAAGAAAAGGATTGACAGTGGCAGGAAACTACGGGATGGGCAGGGAGGGGAAGGGAGGTGGGATTAACGGTAGTCAATATCTGTCTGGGGATGGCGGGGCACACCTCATCAACAAGAGTACCTGCACAATGAATATTTGTATACCTAACCCTTAACTGTACCCCACAATTTTAAAATAAAAAATATATATAATTAAAAATAGAAAAAGCTTATAAACTAAGAATATAAAGAAAATGTTTTTGCATAGCTAGCTGTATAATGTGTTTGTGTTTTAAGTTGTGTTATTCACAAAATAGTCAAAAGTTTTTTTAAAAGTTTATAAAGTAAAAAATTTACAATAAGCTAAGGTAAATTTATTATTGAAGAAAAAAAAATTAATAAATTGGTATACCCTAAGAGTACAGTGTTTATAACATTTACAATAGTGTACAGTAACATCATAGGCCTTCACATTCACTCACCACTCATTCATTGACTCACCCAGAGAAACTTCCAGTCCTACAAACTTCATTCATGGTGTGCCATTTAAACAAATCATTAATACTATATTTTTATCTTCCCTTTTTATGTTTAGATGTGTTTAGATACTTGTCATTGTGTGCCAGTTGCCTACAGTCTTCACTACAGTAATATGTTGTATGGGTATATAGTCTCAGAGCCACAGGCCACACCCTATATTCTAGGTGTGCAGAAGGATACACCATATAGGTTTGTGTAAGCTCACTGTTAAGTACCACATGACTCTAATTTGTTTATAGAGTCTTGTGATTTTTATATATGACAAGATCTATTCTATTTTCTTCCTTTCTTCTTTCCTTCCTTTCTTTCTTTCTTCCTTTCTTTCTTTTTCTTTTTCCTTTTATTTTATTTTCCTATCCTACTAGCTATGACCTCTAACAAAATTCCAAAGAGAAATAGTGATTGAGATTTGAGGGGATATTTTTCTATATTTCATCATTAAACATGGCTTGAATAAACATTCAATAAACATATTCTAGATATTCTTAATCTGGTAAACAGACTTTCCCTTTTCTCCCCTGTTTGCTAAAAGTTTTAGCATGAATGGATATTAATTTTTAGTTAACTTTTATCAAAATATAACACACATACACAAAATGCACAAATTATAGAGATATGACTTAGGTGTAATGATAAATTCATATCCTCACTAAAACTTGGTATTATCTGTTATTTTCATTTTGATATTATAGTGGGTATGAAATAATGGTATCTTAGCTTAGTTTGCACTCTCCTATTGAATAATTAAGTTGAGTACGTTTCTTCTATGCTGATTGATCATTTAGATATTTTCTTTGATTAGAGGTAACATTTTTTCCCCATTTTTCTATATGGCTTCCTGTCATTTTCCTGTTGATTTGTGGGCTTCTTTATATCTTCTGATGAGAGTCCTTTGTCGATGATATATATTGAATATATTGTCTACTCTGTGGCTTGGTTTGCCTTTATACTTTTGTCAGTGGCATATATTGATAAACAGTCATATTTAACTTTATAATAATCTAACTTAAATTTATTTATATTTATGATATTAATTTAGGGTTCTGTTTAATTAATTTTATCTATAGCATTATAAAGACATTCACATAAGTTATTTTTTTTAAAAAGTTACCTATCAAAAGACATGCATACACACATACATGTTCACCCTTCACATTTAGAACTATAATCTATCTGGAATTAACTTTTGTGTGTGGAGTAAGATAGTGGTTAAGGCTTTTTTCCATGTTGATATCTAGTTGATCTAGAATCTTTTTTTAATTGTATTATTTGCGAAAGGCTGGTTTTATTCTCCCTGATGTAGCAAGCTGAAAGCTTCAGACAGGAGTGTGTACAAAGAATTATAAGCTGGTGGAACAAGAGCTCACAGAGACATGTACAAAGATGTACAAAGTAGTATCATGTATTGAAACAACAATCCATTATTCACTACTCTATACTGTTGCTTTTGTCATAAATGCAGGTGAATATTTTAGAAAAATAGGAAATGTTTATATAATTTATTATTAAATGTGGTTTTAATTGTTCACATCTGTTAGATATTCTTAATCAGGTTGATGAACTTCCCTTTTTCTCCCTAATTTGAGTGTGAGCATTCTCTTTCTCTCAATAGATATATAGATATAGACATAAATAAAGTCATAGGCATAGATATAGATACAGATATAGATATAGATATATCTGTGAATGGATTATTTTATTGTTTATTGGTTTATTTTCCTAGTCCTGTGTCAACATCAAATTATCTTTTTTATAACTCTGGAATAAATCCCTTTATCTTGTAGATTAAATCCTCCTGTTTTATTATCCTTTTTCAATATTGCTAAATACTTTGCTTTCCTTTATGAATTTCAGAATCTGTTTGTCAACTTAACTGAAAATGCTGTTGAAATTTTATTGTTATTGCCTTTAATCTGTGGATCAATGTGAGTATGACATACCAAGAAAGAATAAAAAAAAATTCGCAAAAGCAAGAGAAAATCTAGAGATTAGAAATAGACACATGGGACATCAAAATATTGGAGTGTTCAGTTGTGAATTTAACAACAGCTAAGATTAATATGTTCAAGAAAATAGAATGCAAGAAGGAGAATTTTAGTAGAAAACTGGAAGCTCCAAAACAGTAACAACTCAAAAGGATATAATAACAAATTTGAACTACAGCAACTTAAAATAAAAACCGAATACTCATGAAGAATTCTTTCTGGGGGGAAAAATCTAAACTAAAGCTCTGAAAAAAGAATGGAAAATTCTGAAAAGAATATAAGACATGGAACACATGTACAAAACAAGTCTAATTGGAGAATCAGAAAGAGAGACTACTTAAAAAGTCAATAATTGAAAAATTTCCAAAACTATCTAAAGACATTTAGCTATAGATTTAAAGTTCTATATTCTTAATGTTGGGTATATTAAAAGAAAATAATACCAAGGTAATCATAATTAACCGTCATTAAAATTTCTGAACACAGAATCAGAAAATCTTAATCAGAACATAGAATAAGTGATCTAAATTCATAAATTAAAGGAAAATGCATAATTACAAGATTATTTTTATTTCAAAAATGCAAGACTAACTTAATATTGTAACAACATCAAATACAGAAAAACCATGATCACCTAAAACATATGGAAAAGGTAGTAGTTTATATTAAACATTCATAATCATAAAACTTTTAGCAAACTATGAATGAAGGGGATCTTCCTTAATTTGATAGGGTATCTTTAAAATTGATTTAACATCATACATAATGGTGGAATGTTAAAATATACCTCTCTGAGATTTGGTGTGAGAAAAAATTTCTCTATCATAATTTTATTCTTTGTTGTCCTAGAAGTCCTAGTCAGTGCAATAAAGCAAGGAAAAATGATAAAACGGTTATAAATAAAATTGTTGTTTTTGGTAGACAACACTGTTGTGAATTTAGATAACCCCAAATAATTCAGAGTTAACATATTTGAGCTAATAAGTTAATTTAACAAGTTTCTGGCTTACAAGGTCAATATAAATGTTAGTGAATTTCTACATTCTACCAACTACTAATGCCACTTAAAATAGCAACAAAACACATACAAATAAGAAACTGGAAGTAAACTAGATATTCAGTAGGTTCAATGTATTTTGGTATTTCCATACTCAAGAATTACCATGAAGAAAAAAGTTGAAAAGAAAAAGGTAAATCAATAGTACTGAATTGAAAAAACATACAAGAGATATGTTGAAAGAATAAAGAAAGCAAGTTGTGGAAGAATATGGCATGATAAAATCATATGAAATCAAATATAACAAACTCTTTGTATTACATGTATTCATACTTTTATACGAAGCATGGAAAATGGTTGCAAGCAATAACAGTAGTTAGTTCCACAAAAGGACTTTGATTACTAGATGGTTGTGTTACTCATTGAACTCCTCATTCAGAATTCTAGTTTTTCTCTGCTTTTTGGCATACATGAGTATCATATCTTTTCCCTCTCTTAAAATTAGTAATGATCATGCCACGTGACTTGGGTTGTTTAATGAAATGTGAGAGGAAATGATTTGTGTTACTTCTGATTGGAAGCAATTTAGATAAACTATAATATTTTATCTTTGTCCTTGCTTTGGTGACTACAGAATCTTGTACTCATATGCAGTAGGCCACAGGTCAAAGCAGACAGAAAAAGCAAGAGGAGGAAAACTGCCTTGGATTGTTGCTCAGACCCAAGATAAATTATTTGAATGACAAATTTGTGTTTGGTTAAACCACTGTAGTTTTGAAATTGTTTACTGTTGTAGCATAATATGGTCTTTCACAAATGATACACACAATGGAGGACTTGCCCTCTTCTATATTGTTTGATAGTGGGAATATTTTCTACATTACTTCTTTTATTAATAATCTAAAAACGATTTTAAAAAGATGGCTATATTGCCTTAGAGGTAGCTTTGTTTCTTACAAAAATAAAGTAAAAATTCTAAAATTGTCCAGATTTTTTGGATAAATTTTAGCATTCTTTCAA
This sequence comes from Tarsius wallacei, assembly GCA_963574415.1. Classification (NCBI taxonomy): domain Eukaryota; kingdom Metazoa; phylum Chordata; class Mammalia; order Primates; family Tarsiidae; genus Tarsius; species Tarsius wallacei. The sequence continues at coordinate 20,654 of CAUYQG010024641.1, read as the reverse complement.
CATTATTTCTCAATTTTGTTTTGTTTTTAGAGTTTATTAAATAAGAAGGGCAGAGGAAGGGGGGCCTATGGTCTCTCTGACTGCAGAGGAGAGCCATGGGGGCCCCTCTGTTCAAGGTGTACTATGTGGAGGGCTTGAGGCATAAGCTGGGCAGGGAGGGCAGCTGGGAAGAGTCAAAGGTTGGGACCTGTGACCCTTCCACACCTTCTGGAATACTGGGTGGGCAGGGAGGAAGCCTTCTGGACCCTGACTGGGGCTCATTTTGAGGGCTGGGGGCCAGGGCCTGTGCTCCAGGCTACAGATGAGACCACAGGCCCTGCTAGCGCCCTTCCCCACCCCAGATGGAGGAAGAAATGTCAGCTCTCTATTTTTTTTCATAAAGATGAGGAGTACAATTCAAACATTGAATATGCAGGTTGTTGATAAGGTGTGCCCCTCCCTCCACAGCAGTTTTCCCCCTCCCCTGACAGTTTCCCACTACTGCCAATCCCTTTCTTATAGTATTATAATTGTTCAAGGTCCTCTTATGAGCGAGAACATATGGTACTCTGTTCTTTTTTTCTGTGATACATCAGAGTATGATGTGAAGTTCATATGTTTGTCCTTCTTTATGACTGCATAATATTCCATTGTGTATATGTACCACATTTTTTTAATCCAGTCCAGCTATGATGGGCAGCATGGGTTCCATGTTTTTGCTATTGTGAATAGGGATGCAACAAACATATGTGTGCAGGCATCTTTTTGGTAGAATGATTTGAGTTCCTCTGGGTATATTCCCAATAGGGGAATTGTTGGGTCATATGGAAGGTCAATTTCTAGTTCTTTCAGAGATTGCCACACTGTCTTCCAAAGAGGATGCACTAGTTTGCATTACCGCCAGCAGTGTAGAAGCATTCCTTTTTCTTCACACCCTCGCCAGCATCTGTTGTTGTTTTATTAATGGTGGCCATTCTTACTGGGGTTAGGTGGTACCTCAATGTGGTTTTGATTTGCATTTCTTTGGTGATGAGTGAGGCGGAGCACTTTTTCACATGTCTGTTGGCTGCCAGTATATCTTCTTTTGAGAAGTGTCTATTCATGTCCTTTGCCCACTTTTTAATGGGACTGTTTGCTTTTTTCCTTTCAGCGTGTTAGAGTTCCTTGTAGATCTTAGATGTTAGGCCTTTGTCAGATATACAACACTGCTCAAAGGAATCCAAGAAGACACAATCAAATGGAAAAATATTCCATGTTCATGGATAGGAAGAATCAGCATTGTTAAAATGTCCATCCTACCAAAGGCAATCTACAGATTCAATGCAATACCCATTAAGTTACTAACATAATTCTTCTCAGACCTGGAAGTGACAGTACAGATATTCATATGGAAATATAAATGACCATGAATAGCCAGAACAATCCTTAGTAAAATATCACACTCCCAGACTTCAAACTTTACTATAAGGCTACAGTGATCAAAACAGCCTGGTATTGGTACAAGAACAGGCATATAGACCAATGGAACAAGATACAGATTACGGAAGCAAAGCCTCAATTTTTCAACCAACTCATCTTTCACAAAGCCTCAAACAACAACCACTGAGGAGAGGGGAACCTATTCAGTGAATGGTGTGGGAAAACTGACTGACCACATGTAGAAGATTGAAACAGGACCCCTACCTATCACCATATACAAAAATTAACACCAAATGGATCAAAGACCTAAATATAAAACCTCAAACTATAAGAATCTTAGAAAACGCAGGAGACACCCTTATGGAAATTGAAACTGGCAACCAATTCCTTATCAGAACCCTAAATGCCTATACCTTAAGAAATAAGAGACAAGTGGGACCTCATCAAACTAACGAGCTTTTGCAAAGCAAAAGAAAACATCAGGAGAGCAGGGAGACAGCTCACAGAATGGGAAAAAATATTAGCTCTGTGTTTTGGATGGTAGTCAGACAAGGCTTTGGGCTGGGTTGCCAGCCCCTCACTCGTGGATGTCTCAGACCTCAGAAAACAGAGGCAGCAGCTTCTTCACCACAGGGTGAACACCTGCTCTGAGTACACAGAGCTCAGTGTGCACAGGCTCGTCCTGTGGGCCCCTTGATGCTCTTATAGGACAGCAGGGTCTTCACAAGGCTGGGCTTCATCCTGCACGTTGGGCCAGTGGGCAGAGAAGATATTGACGGTGATGAGCAGGGCATACTCAGAGTTGTCCAGTTCTAGCTGCCAAAAGGCCCATGAGAACTCGAAGATGGGGATGATGAAAGTCGTCCTTGCTGTAGGTGAAGTACTTCAGGCAGGTGATACACTCTATCTCATGGTCTCAGCAGCATGATCTCGTTGGTGGATGCCTCTAGGAGGCCAATGTGGTCCTCGTGGCCCTGTTGCAAAAAGCCAGGCACCTGCTTGGTGAAGTCCACAATCTCCTGGACTGAAATGATTGCCAGCTCTGTGAAGTGGGCGAAGCGGTGCTGGAGGGCATCTCGCGACCGGGGGTCTGTGCCAAGGGGCAAGGATGTGACTTTGGCTGGTCGGAGAAAGAGTGCTTGTTACACTGCAGTTCAGTAGCCACCAACTTCTGGATCATGAGTTCCTGAGCTTCATTAACTGGGCGCTCTCGCCTCTCCAGAGACCTAGCCACCCTTCTCGGGTCCTCCTGGGGATGCCCCAGGCCCAGAGGCTTAGGAATGTGGGTTACAAATAAGGATTAACTACATAAACAGGCTTCATGCGGGTGAAGTTTGGGTTTCTAGCTGGCCCTTTAAGGAGCATATGTACACTTTAGAAAATAACTTTTGTCTTTACCCATTCTCTGAGTTACTAAAATGAAAATAAATTAAATTAGATGTGATATTAAACCTTTACACACAGTTTGTTTTAAACCTTATGTCTATACATGTGTGTTTCTTTTTCTCCCATGTTTATGAACGTTCACATTATGCTCACATTCCATGTCTTAGATGAATTTTTTTTGTAAATTTACCAGGACTCTCTATTAGCTGGTCTTTAAAAGGACTTTATGTTTGTACATGAAATCTACCAACTAAGATGATTTATTATTAAATTGTTTTCTAGTAATTTTCTATATAACAATCCAAAGACTTCTATATATGCATGTTTTAAAATCTATGTAGGCTTAAATGTCCAGTATAATGTAGAATATAGAGTAGTTAATAAATAAATATAAACTGAATAAATGAATGATGAGCAATAAATACTGACTTGAATTATATAGGACCTATGCATAAAAATTGGTTACCACACCCATTTTCTTTACCTTTTCAAAGTTTCTCCCCCCAATATATATAAAAGTTGGATTTCCTGTACTCATCTAGTTCTCTACTATAAAGATTAAAATTGTCTAGTGAAGGGAATTAGAGTATCATTAAAATGTCATAATATAAATTCTGCGTAGAAAGGTAAGAGGAGGGAAAATGTAAGTCACATTCTACTGGGGCTGCCCACACCTGTGGAAAGGTGGCAACAAAGATTCATTGAAAACTTCTGAACTCCAGATCCTGTGCTAATTAACTGCTTCAAATGTATTAATGTATTTACTCTCTTAATAATTCTGTAAAGCATGTTACTGTACTCTTTGTACAAAAGTGAACATTTAAAGAATATGACTAAAGTTGAAAGTCATGAACCTTGAATCCGAGATCTTGTCTGTGGGACTGAAAAAGTCCAGGCTCATTTTGTTATCCCCCAATTTTTTATGTTTACATGCATGCCTGAGTCACCTAGAGATCTTGGTAAAATGTAGATTCTGAGTCAAAAAAAGTGGAGTGTAAAACACTGCTTTTTCAACAAACTCCCAGGTGATACCAATGCTGTAAGTCTACAGAGTACACTAGGAACAGCAAAACGATTACAACATATTGTAGGATATTTGAATTTATAAAATAATTGGGGGCAAATAGCATTTCTAGTAGAACATGAAGAATAATTATGTAAAATAAGCAAGGTAAATATATAAAATATATACAGTTGTCATCTTTAAAAACTCAGGGATTTTCACAGAATTTCTGAACTTTCTTTATGAATCTGGTACTCAACTACTCTAAAAATCAGTTCTTAGTTACACACTTCAAGTTATGGATGTATATTCTCTTCTTTTTCTGGTATATCAGCAGAGACTGACATTTTTATTTTCCATCATTAACTTAGTTAGAAATTCTTATTTGCAAAAGTAAAAGTAAAAAGGAATTTTTTTAAAAGGGCCAAGATTATTTAAGGAATGATTATAATATGAACTAGAGGGGGAAAGCATGCATTCCCTTAAAAGAAATATTTCACCCTGGACTTCTTACAAGTTGCTGTTACATATTGCCTAGAGATCACTTTATGAGTAGAAAAAGTAGTATTTTTATATATAGTAATCCAAGAATCATTCTGACCCCTATTCCTTACAGCTAAATAAACTGCAAGGCATGCAGTCTTTGGTGTTCTGCCAGCAGGAGCATTGAGATAAGAATTCCCACTATGAACACTGTGTTATCCTTTTGCAACTATCTACTGATTAAACCTCAAAGGCCCTTTCAAACTGTCAGGGAAAGCACACACAAGGAGTTCTATGTGGATATGCGTGGCAGGAAAGGACAGGGAGTTCTTGAATTCTACGTTTTGTGAGTACCTGACTTTCATCCTTAAAGCACCTTGTGTCCTAGCTTTTGGATGTAGCACAGGATTCTAGCTAGAAAGTTACAGTACATATCCTGGTAGTAATGCTGCTGATAATCAAGAAAACACCAGGTGCATGTTGTAACTAGAACTCAGGGGAAATTATTAGACTCCAGCATATGAGGCAGTTGAGGGTCAAGTCCGGGGCTAAGTAGGAGAGAGCTTCATGTTGATTAGCAAACAAACAACTTAAACCTATTGGGTCACAGGTGGCAGGAAGCTTATATTATCAGCAAAGGGAAAATGTGTATCACATGGGAAGCACTCAGAACTGGAGTGTGTAATAATCTGTTTCATCAGTTTGATAAGGGTGGGGCAGGTGAGAGATAATTTTTTAAATATACATAATTTAGATGCACAGATGATGAACAAGAGTGTCTATGGGTTTGAATACAAGTAATATCATCTAGAAACCTGGATCACCTTTTCTTTTCTCCTTCTTTCCTTCCTTCTTTCTTTTATTCTCTCCTTCCTTCTCCCTTTCTTCCCCTTTCCTTCTTTTCCTCTCTTCCCTTCCTCTCCTCCTTTTCTTTTCTTTCTGTTTTAGAGAGGATGTGTTGTTACGTTATTCAAGCTGAAATGCAGTGGCACTGTCACAGCTCACTACAGCCCCAAACTCCTGGACCAAAGCAATCCTCTCGATTCAGCATCCTGAGTAGCTGGGACTATAGGTGCAGGCCACTACACCTGGCTCTCTGGGTGAAGTCTTCATTCCTTGTTGGAATAATAGGTTGTTGGGGTATCTGCTTGGTGTACAAATATTTGTCTTACAGTTCTTTTATATAAATATAATTCTGATTTTTTGAGGTTATCTCTGCTTGAAGATCCTGATGAGTCAGTTGTGATTTATAACAAGGGGCTATGAGATAGGAGAGAGAAGCTCTGTGCTAGCTGGGAAGCAATCTGACATTCTCTCACTAACAAGACCCCAGTGGCCCCTGTGGTGGTACTCCACCTGCCTTAAAGCAGAGGTACAGCTGTTTGGTCCTTTCCTACCCAAGAGCTTTTGAACTCATATGAGATCATAATCATTGCAAGGCTTTTCTTTTCAATTTCTTAACAAATATTCTGCTGCTTTGCTTATCATACATCATATCACCTGAATGCGAGTTGTCAGAGCAGAAGATGTGAACTCTTTTCTTCATCCATAGGTACACTACATATTTTTAGGTAGGGAGAAAATCACTTGTTATGAAAATTTTTATATGAAAGTGTCCATATCCAAACACAAGTCATTATGACAACATGGTCTTCCCATAACTCCCCTTCAGGTACATGTTAAGCTCTGGATTAGTTTTTTCACTTAATTGCTACTGTCTCTTTGGTCTCCACTGGCAGCAATTTTAGACTTAAAGGTAGGTGGACTTTAGATATGATCTCTTTTAGTAATGGCAAGTAGAGTTCAGAATGCTTGCCAACTCTGATCCTTTAGTTGTAACTTTCTAGAGTCCTAAACTGAGAAGATTTTGTAGCTATGCCTGAAGGTCAACTGAAACACACACACACACACACACACACACACACACACACACACACACACACACACAGAGGCATAATCAGTTAGTAATGTTTTCCATGGAGGAAGGTGGGAGAAGTGGCAGTTCACACCCTTGATCTTGACTAACTCTATTATTTTATTACTGAGGAAATCTCAGATTAAACAATGCAAATAACTTGCCAGAAAGTAAGGAGGAAAAAATTAGAAGCTGTGGCTCCTTACTCCAATTTCTGTATTCTTTCCATTACACATTCAAATAATACCTTTTACTGTTAATGTCTACATAGAAAATGAGCTAATAAAAACAAACTGTTGGGCAGAGAATATGGAATCAACTCACACATGCTTATTTCTTTTCCAGTCACCCATTCACTTTCTCAATGGAGACACGTTATATTACTTGGAGAGTGTGATAAGTACCAATATGATCTAGGGGTAAAAATTGATAATGGAATTAAACAGTAAATTTTGGTAACATTTTGAAAGGTGGGAAGGAACACTAACTTTTTAGCACCAGCGATTAATGACTCATTTAATGAGTAAGAACAGGTATCGATAGGAAAGAAGAATGGGGGAAAAAAAAAACCACACTGAACCAAATAGATGATGGTCCAAACTTCTGAACTGCCATGTAGATGTCTATAAAGCCCTAGCAAAAGTCAAGTTTCTCTAGGCCTTGGGTTTCTCAGCTGGGAAAATTCAAAACAAAAGCGTGCATGCTTTTTATAATTATTCTAAGAGTTTAAATGATACATCATGACTGTAACTGGTAAAAAATAGCTACTCAATAAATATACATAAAAGTTACATACAATTAAATAAAAAATAAAATTCCAATGACATGAATTTGGAGGACTACATTTTTTTAAAATCTTCATTATGCTGGGGCATTAACAACCACCCCTGAATGCATTAAAAATGTTCCCAGAGTCATTACAGGAGCCTATTGTAGTCCTAACTGCAAATCTAGGATTTCTAGGAGTTGTTTCACCCAAGACCTACTAAATCAAAGTATCTGGGGGTAAACGTGTAGTTATTTGCATTGTTAACACACTCTACTCTTATTGGGAGCCTCTCAACCCTCTTCCCCTCCTGAGTTTCAAATCAACTGTGAAATATGACAAAGAAGTCAACAGAAAACATGATTAATTTTAAGATTGTAGTTGGAAGAGGTAGTTTGTATCTGTGGGTAAGCCTGTTTTCTAATGCTGAGCCACAAAATTAGGAAAATATTCCCTCAGTCAGAGGCAGTGCTAGACCAGGATTTCATCACAGGGCTTCAGACTCCTGAAATGGTGAAAGAGAGAATGTGAGCTCTCTAAGACCATAAATCCCACGAGGAAAATCAGAATCACTTGGGCTAACATGCCACATTTCTACTTTTGAAATCATAAGTCAAGTAAACCTCTTTGCTTCCTGCAGATAAGCAAAAGGTAGGGATGTAGGCCAGGACTATCACCCTGATTTATACCCCTTACCCCTGATTTATACACATGAAAGGAAGCCTTATCAGTGAGGGAAAAACATCCACCTCCTTACACCCGTCCTGAGCAAATCTTATGCTCATACTTTTTATGTCCCACTGGTCTAGAGAGTCTACATTTCTGTCCAGTAACTCTCCACAAACTGTCCCAGGCATAACCCTGACATAGACTACAGGGCATTGTATGCCTGAAATGTTTGCAGGGGCTGAGTGTGCAAGTGAAGGTGGAATCAATGCTGCCGCTGCTGCAGTTCTTTCCTGCAGTGAGAATCACACTACTGTTATGTGTGTTTTCCTTTTCTGTCACTGGGACACCTGTGTCTCTCTTCTACCCTTCTCCCAGAATTGTGAGAGGCTGTGGTGAATGAGGACATACCCTTGTCAGTTGACCATGTTTCTAAATACCAAGATTTTAAAGCATAAGAAATAGTAGAAATAGAAAGAAAAAAAAATCAACATGTACATAGAGCAATAGGTATGAGAAGAAGCAATCACTATATATCAACACAAATGACACAGAAAAATCCAGATAATCTTTGGTCCTCTATCACTTAAAAGCCATTATGGAAACATAATGGACTTATTTCCAATTTGTAGGCTTTTTTCTATTGCCATTACTATTACTTTTATGAATTATAAACATGTTTGAAAGATGAAACCTAGATTTGGGAGAATAGAGTGTTTTTATGGTCTGAAAAGGGCAAGGAAGCAAAGGAGCTTCATGTGTCCTACTTCCAAACCCATCTCTTATGCTATTATTCTTTGAATACCACACAGTTATGAGTTATTGAAATAGAATTTGGTTGAGTGCTTAGTTGCAAGGAGATATTTATAACATAGCTAACTGATAAAGATGAACCTAGAATATGTAATAAATAATTCTAAAGTATACAGCAGAAAGATAGACCATCCTATAGATAAATGAGCAAAGAGAATGCATGAATAAATAATCAATTTACAAAGGTGAAACTTGAATGACTGAGAAATATATTAAGAACTGGTCAATCTCATTGACAAAGAAATAAGTGGAAAGAAAGATAAAACACCTGTTTGCATCTATGTGGTTGACAAAAAAAACAAAAAACAAACAAACAAACAAACTTGAATAACACCAAGTGCTGGCAAACAGGTAGAGAAATAGGTATTCTCAATTACTGCTAATTGCCATGAGGGCTGGTCCATCCCTGTTGAGGAGAAATATAATAGTGAATTTAAGTTTAAAATGCCCAGTGTTTTGCCAATTCTCTTCTGAATTTTTCTACAGGGAAAAACTACACAAATAGTTTTTTGCAAGAAAATCTGTACAAAGATGAAGTACCTTGTTGAACTACTATTGATGGTAGCAAAGAATTGGAGACAATATAAGTGACCTTCTCTTGAGTAACAGAGAAGTAAAATATGGACTATTCCCAAAAAGGGAGAGTATACAGGAAAAATGAACTACCTATGCTGGGAAACATGGACAGATTTCAAAAACATAATGCTGCAATGATAATAGATGAGAAATGTGAAATTAGCAATGAAACAAAATTTATATACATTTAAAAATACAGAATATTACATTATATTTCTTCACAGAATTTCATAAAAAAGGCCCTGAATATAAGAGATGCAGGGGAAGAGAGACAGAGGAAGGAAGTTGCATCAATTGATGATGGTAGTGTGCTAAGAATGTGAGGTACAATTGACATAATTTTGTGTATCTGTGGTATACAAATACATAATTAATATTATATATAACATATAGAACTATAAATAAAATAGAGATTGACTACCAATTCCTAACAGCATTTTTTCAATTTTCCACTAACATACCAACATGGGCAAATAAAAAGAAAAAAACAATACAGAAAACAAATTGCCAGAATATGGAATGAATTTCTACTAACTCTTAGACCAAAGAAGGTGAAATATGTCTATATTACTGCCCTGGTCATGTTTGACTTTATGACACCTAACAGAAGTTCAGAAGGTGTTTTAATCTGCTTCCCTAGCCCTGGCTTCTAACTGAATGACCAAGATGTGTGTTAACCAGAAAACTGGACCATTATCCTTTTATAACAAAGGACCTGGTGATAAAGATGACTAGAAAGCCATTCTCAGATTCCACTTCCTACATCAAAGGTTATCAAGAGGTAGCCAAAATATATCAGTCAAGACTATTTGCCACAGTATTATTTATAATAGTGGGTGTCTTAGTCCATTTGCGCTGCCATGACAAAATACCTAAGACTGGGTAATTTGTAAATAATAGAAATTTATTTCTCACTGTTCTAAAGATTGGAAAGTCTAAGATAAAGCTACAGCAGGTTCAGTGTCTGGAAGCAGGAAGCTGCTCTACCTTCTTCCAAGATGGCGCCTTGTTGCTACATCTTCCAGAGTGATCCAATGCTGTGTTCTCACATGGCAGAAAGTGGAAGGGAAAAAAGGGGTGGACTTCCTTTGTGAAGGCCTTTTTATAAGGGAACCTAGTTCCATTCATGAGGATGGAACCTCTGACTTAATCACGTCCCAAAGGCCACTGGGGGCTAAGTTTCAAGGTGATTTTTTGGGGGAAGGGACACCATCATTCAAACCAAAGCAGTAGGAAAATGAAAATTATCTAAAAGCTCGATAATCAGTTGAGAAATGATAAAATAAATTATATCATTACCCTATGGTGACATATAATACACTCCTTTTAATCATGTTTTTGAAGAGTACTAAGAACATAATATTCACAATGTTATGTGGAAAGGGCAGAAAAATGTTATATAGTATGGTAATATTTTGTTTTAAAAATTAAATATATGCATATGTATGCTAAGGGAAAATATATTAAAATATTGATAATGGATTTATGGGGATATATTATGAATAGACATAGTTTCATTAGCCTTATTTACCCTTTTTTGTTTCTCTAACTTCTGATAATGAATAGCAATTCTTTTTTGTTGTTGTTTACTATATAATCTATATTTCAGTATATAAAAATCCATAGCATGTAGACTGGGTATACAGTACCAGAATAGCAATTATTTTATAAATGATAAAAATAAAAGACAATATCAGCTAATACTAACTGCCTCGTCTGTGCCAGACACTGTTCTAAGTCCTGTACTTCATGTGTATAAAATATTTTCATCCTTGCAATTAGATCTAAGAAATGGATACTATAATTATACCCATTTATATTTAGTTGGAGGTCCCTGATCAGAATTTGGGCAAATGACTCAATGGCACTTTGACTCAGAAGTCTCACCACTAGATATGTGTCCCCCCAGTTTCCTTATTCAACATTTGGAGATAAGGCTTAGTGCAACTTTGTGTTGTAAGAGTGTGGTTTCCTTGGGACTGGGAAAGTCCAATGGAACCAGGTGAGAGAAATAAAGAAGGGAAGGAAAAGTAAGAGCTTGAAAAAGAAAACACTTTTTTTTTCAAATTGGTGCTTTCAGTACTAGAGTCAAGAAGCAAATACACGAATGTTTAAAGAAGAGAGCAGTTTCAATTTGTTCTGTGTGCTTTGTCCAAGAAGACAACATAAGAGCCAAAAGAGACATATATTAGCTCCACTATTAGCCAAACAAACATCTGCTGAATTGCATGCTTTGTTAGACACTGACATTAGTCTTCGATGAAGGGAATACTCAGTGGAGATCCTACTTTGGAGAGACCACTGAATGTAAAACTCACCCTCGAGGCAAACACAGACAGACAGGTCTTCATCTACAGTGAGATCTTGGCACAGAGATGGACCAACGTGACTTTGCCTTCAGCCCAGTCAGCATGTAATAAGTCTCTGGTCAAGCTGTTGCTCTCGTCGTTTTGCTTCATTTATTTGCAATTTCCTGATGTGAAACTCCAGTAAATGTCAGGGTCTGAACAGTAAGGTGACACTAGATAAACTAACCAATCTAGGCAAAGCTTGCCTTTTACACTCAAGTAATGATCAGGTGTCATGGTTCAAATCCGTTATTTACTCCTTCAGCAGTTAGGTGTAACTGTAAAAGTGTCTGTGATCACCATGTTTTTGATGACCTCACCCTTCAGGCTGTGGAAGAGTTATCCCATCATCTTTCTCCCTTCTTATCCAGTCCAGTGGTATTTGTTTCAAGCTCTGATGATGGGCTCTTTCACTGCAACAAAAATCTGATTAAACTTTTAGACGCTTCATTGGGGCAGTAAGCTCTTGTCAACACTAACCTGTTGTGGTGCCCTTCAAAGTACTTTTTTCCAGTGTTGTGGTGAACTGGGAGATCTTATTTAGCATTTATTAAATAGTAAATAGCTAATTACTCAAAGTAGCTATTTACATATTGAATTTATTTTTCTTGGCATCTTTAATGTCTGATTAACATTTTCTTCCTACAGCTGGAAGATACTTACACAGAATAAAATATTCCCTTATTTAATCTCAAGTGGAATATACGATAAGTGTGATCATTTTAATTTGTGTCATTTATTAGCAGGAGAGAGGTATCGTACAGGTGGGATGCTCCATCACATGCCAATTAGCAGGTGGCTTAGAGGGCAAGAGGGAAAACTCTTTCACCGGGGGGATTATAGAAGTCACAGAAGGAGAAGATCAGCTAAGGGAAAAACAGAGGAAATGACATTGAGATGTGTGGTTCTGGAGACTGGGGACAGAGCTTAAAGCAGTAATGATAATACTATATAGCCATCCTAAGAGGATACTTAAAATAGAAAGTCTGGCACCCTCAATGTGAAGATTACAATTTCTTTTTCTAAAAAAAAAGGGAACCATAGAAATTTAGACTGAAAGCAGACTTTACTGATCTAATTAAAGTGCATTTTATATATCAGAAATAGAGAAGTCTCAGTCCAATGTAGTTCAAATTAGTAATGTGGACAGATGTAAAAAACAAGCCTACAGCCTCCTATTCCACTGAATGTTTTAGAAATCTCTATGGCAGAATTTCTTGCCTCTGGCATACTTTTCTCAGCTAGTCCCCCAACGGCCCACTTCAGGGTATTTCACTGTACTGCACTTACAGCAGGGAGAGGTCCAAAGTATGTTTTGAAAAGAGGATCATGGCAGGCTTACACATGGAACAAGAGAGCAAACAAAATAAGCAGCCCATGGATTCAAAATTTGTAAATATTGTGGTGGGAAAATTTTGTCAACCACAGAAAGAAGGAAAGGTAGGTTTTGCTAGAGAGCAGCAATATAGTGCACTGTTATTCTTGTTGACCTGTTGAGTTGCTTTTATTTGGTTCCTGGCAGCTGATAGTAGTATGTTGAAGCAATTTGTGTTAGGATTGTCTATGAGTTTAGTTGATGGCCTACATAAATCCTAACTGTTTGGAGATAAGGCTTAGTGCAACTTTGTGTAGCCTAATTGGAAGACTAAAATGTTGCAAAGCAATTGCTCATCTTGGTATAAAATAAGTACTCAAGAAATATTTTTTGAATGAATGAATGCAGAGTGTCTTTTATGATCATGTAGGTTGTGCTCCAGAGGCCCAGTCAGGGGACATAAATAGGAACTAAAGTCCAGCCTGCCCTCTGCTTGACAGACAGGAACCTGGGCAAGTGGCTGCTCCCACTCTGCAAAAGGTGCTACTTTCTAATTGGTTCACCTCAGGTGATGTCTTTTTTTTTTTTTTTCTTCCATTTGCACTAGGGTACTATATACACTAGCTGCAGCCTTGAAGGAATGTATGAAACCTGCAATGAAGGGAGCAGGACCAACTGGGAGCTTCACATCCTGCTAAGTAGCCTTTCAAAGTCCTGCTGCTGTGGTTGTAACTCTCAGAAACCAACCAATAAGGGACCCAGACATGTATCTAGGAATTATTGATGTTTTCTTCCTGTACATGTGTTATTCCTCTTCTGTGAACTCAGAATGTTCTTAGAACAACAACATATCATTTAAAAGTGTATATTTTCTTTTTTTCAGGTTCTCAAATAAATCTTTTACTATTACATATCTTTCAAGGTGTACATGCAATATCCCTCTGTCCTTAACACATATAGGGAATTCAGCAAATATTTATTTAGCAAACTAGATTGTAAAATCCTTGGAAACAAGAAGCATGTCATTTCTTTATATTTAAACCTCTTCAGTTTCCAGCATTGTACACAGATTCAATTTTGTTAATTACTTGGGGAAGTACATTGAATTGACTGAATCTAATATTGCTCTTAGAGGTTTATTGAAGACTCCAAGTCTCTTTCTCGGTTTGGCATGAGACTACTGGAATCCCTGCCCTGAATCTTTTCTCTACTGTGTTGCTCTCTTTGAATAACCCGTAACTTGGGCTTCTGGCTCCTGTTATTTTTAACTCCATCTTTAGCCTTTGCATCTTGATTTACGAACTTTTTTCATGTGACCCTCAACGCTGAGGTCCGGTGCAAAGTTATCTTCTTCATCTGGATTCTGTTGTATTTGTAATGATTTCACCCCCTTTCCATGTGTCTCCGAAGGACATTGCCCCAAATTCCCTGGATCTTCTTCCTACATGGAACCAGCCCCAGAAGATAGATTTCTGACAAGTTACCAGCTGCACTAAGAGTGAGCAACTCATTTGCCTTTTTTCTGATTTATAGTATGAAAATTATTGAGAGTGATCTCACCTTATTCCATTTACAAGATAACTACTTCATCCTATATTGCATCAGATGAAACTTCAATCTGTTCCCTGCTACCCAGGGTTAGAATCTTGGCATACATATTTCACAAAGTTACTGGCCCTTAGTCTAACAGAGTAATAACTTTAACAGATTAATTCTTGAAGTTTGGGACCTTGGGTTATATAAAATTAAACGAGTTCCCTGATGTTATCAGTTCTATAAATCCAACATTCTGTTGTATTTACATAAAATGAAGGTTCATTAAATTTTATCCTCCTTGTACTCTATCCTCAAAATGGTATTATAAATTTTCTTCTCCTGGAGTTCTTAATGATCCAAAATATATTCTTTTAGGCGATGCACTGTCAGTGTTCTAACTGTAGAGTTTTTCACAAAAGATCTAGTTGCTGCTTTTTGTAGATTTGTCTTGAAATCTGTGTATGTGAAATAATAAACATTAAATGCTGAGCTGTAATAGGTAAAAAAAAATACTAATGTCTCTTTGCATGTTAGGGAGAGGCTGTGTTCAGGAAATATTCATGAAAAGGTAAATGATTGTTGACTTTAAAAAAAGGCTAATAAGCTTTTAGAATGTCAATTTAGAATCAGTAATAGCATTGAAACTTGATCCTAGTAGAGATAAAGTATGAGAATTAGATAATCTCCAGTATAGTCTTCTGAAGGGAAAAAATGAGGGGGAGGTGATTGATGAGAACCTATCAATAAAGAATCTGAGTGATTTTTAGTTCAATACTAATAATTGCTAGCCATCAGAGTGGGTCTCTGACAGATAGGAAGAAAGAATCTGCTAGAGATCACACTGAAGAGTATATTTGAATCACAACTTCCCTCAAGAGGTTATAGGATTCAGAAAGTGTCCCTAATTTCACTGGCTCATGAGAAAGGTGTCCTCATGAGAATAGACTGAAAAAATTTCAGGCTGCCAGTAAACTAGCCCATCATCTAAAAGTCTCCATAGCATAAAGAAGGTCCATAAGATGGTCCCCTGAAAGTCATTAGAACTTGAAATTGTAAGAAAATGTTTTTATCTCAGAGGCTTCTGAGAATTATTTAGGGAAGGAAGGGAAACACCTATTTATCTGCTTCTCTATCTAGGAACAACTATGGTATTCTAAATTTTATAGTATGTATCAGAATATGTGAGGAATCACCAGCAAGCATAGAAAAGTATAAACATTAGTTTTCCGGATATGCTCATGACAATTGGTTGGGAGGTTGGAAAGTGTGAGAGGCACAGGAGTAGATGGGTGACAATGTTGCTGTTGGTATGCTTGGGTCAAGACTCAAACATATAGGTGACTTTAGAAAGTTTCTTTCTTAAAAACACACACACACACACACACACAAAGAAAGCAATAAAACATCATCTTACTAGCGGCCATCTCCAGTTTTGTCAGACTGTCTCCACTACATGCTGTAACTTCCCATTTCTTCAGCACAAAATCCAGTCCCTCCTCTTCCATAAATCCTCTCCTAACTAATCTGTCCCAGTGTAAACTCATGGCACCCAGGTGCAGACTCTCCTCCAACACCTGTCTTCCTATCTTCTGTGTTTGGTTAATTTTCAATTAATTATATTCTCATGAAATAAGCAGAATTTCTCAGTCTTTAATTCTCCACCATCAGCTCTGAGTCTGCCTTATAATAGTAAATGCTTGATAAATACCTCGATTGACAGGCTGATAAAATAATATGTAATAAACACAGTGTGTGTTAGGCTGATTCACACATTGACACTGTATTCTGGAATAGACTCAGCTAGTAAAATCAGGTCATTGTAGCCATCAACATTGTCTAGTTATCTACTTGTCTATTACTGATATTGTGCCAGACATCTGAGCTCAGAGAGGCACCTGAAACATATTGTATATGTATTAAGTTTCCTAACTATTCTGTAGTCTGATATCTTACCATATACATATTGGATTATAGAGCAAAAATGAATGTGTTCCTAAGATGGCCTGCTCTATGAATGTATATTGAATGAACAAATGCAGCAAAGAACAAAGGACAAAGTAATGAATTAATAATCAATGACTCTATAGCCCTTTAATCCTACTAATCATTGGAACTGAATTCTCCATGCCGTAGGTTGAGCCTCATGCCAGACTTTGTTACCTAGGACAGGGAGTGAGAGGAATCTTGTCGGGAGATCTTAAATCCGTGGTCAAGTTTTTTCTCCTGTTGTTCATACTTTGAACTGGTGGCCCTGTTTACTAGCATTCTTATGACAAAGTCACTGTTCAATGCTATACCCCAAACTGGATTTCTTGTCTCTAAACTTCAGGCTCCTCTTGAGTGAATCTCTAATTCCTGATGCTATACTTCCTAGTACCATGTTAGCCCAGTTAAGGGGATTAAGTTTGATTCTAATGTCATTGGTAAGTCATTGAAGTGTTTTAAATTTAAATGTGCTCATCCTTCAGTCAAAGCTCTTTGTTATTTGGATAAATTCCCAGCTCTTCAGCATGGCACGACAGATCACCCAGCATCCAAACAGTGCCAAACTCTCCTGTTTCTCTTCGTGACACTCTTTCCAGGGGTCTCTATTACTTCTAGAATTTGCCATGTTGTTTCACCGTTGGCCCCTCCAATTTAGGACAGTCTTCTATCTCCTCTCCCCCTGGTTAACTTCTACACAGTCTTTAGATTTCTTTTTAGATATTACTTTCTCTGATAAACTTCATGTAGTAAACCCTCTGGTATATTCCTAAGGTATCGCATACTTGTCCCATCAAAGCATAATATCAGACCAGTTCTGAATGCCTTGTTATATTTTTATTTTCCCCATTAGATGCTATGTTTCATGAGGGCTTCCACATAATTTTATCCTCAATGATTAATATATTTTTATTTCAAATAAATGTATGAGTAGATGGATATCTATCTCTTTCCCCCTTTGAGTTCCTTTGATTATATTTTGGATTTCTGAGATATCATACATGCCAAGATCCCAAGGAAAGTTTTCTCTTACTTAATAGATAATATATTTTCTAGAAATGTGCTCAGTAAAGTCAATTCTTACAAAACTAAATTAAGTTACATAAAATAGATGGTCATTTGACAGGTTTATATAGCATGGTGATTCCCATCAAAGCATAGGTGTCATCTTGTTTGCCTTTTTCTCAATATGTGAGAAGCACTCAGAGAACTCATTTTGTCAAATGAAAGAGAATCTTCTGGCTTAAGGAAGATGCTTCATCTATTGCAGAGCTCTACCCCTTTAATTAAACAAAAATACATATCTGATTTGTAAATTTGGGACTTTGCAAAATGGATTTTTATGAGGAGCTTACTGATGACTTAGGAAAGTCTTATTAAATTGATTGACATATTGAAGAAGGTGGAAAGGTTGAAGATAAAACACATGTGATGAGCAAGCAGAGACACAATAGCCTCTTTGAGTCTCCTAAAATCACTGCAGAGAGTAGATGCTCAGACAGGTTGAAACAGTGATGAATCTTCCCAAACTTTTGTTTGGTTTTTGGGACCCATGTTCTTAAGCACTCACAGTGTGTCAGGGCTGTTGCCTACATGGAAAGGGGAGAGGGTTCTAAAATGAAAGAGAGTTGGAGCTTGACTCATTAGATGGCTGGCATGCTTTAATTTCAGAAGACCTGCCCTTGTAACAGAGGCAGAGCAATGCTGTTGGGAACAGGCTGCTGTAACCCGCAACAGATGCTGCTCTGCATACGGCTGCCTTCTCAACTTTCAAAAAAACAGGTTACTAAAACTTACTTACCTGTCCTTCCTCACCTGGTGTGTACAGCACACATAAGCCATTGAAGGGAAAACAGAATGTCCTGAAAAGGAAATAAATTGGTGCTTTAATTTTTGGGATTTTATGTAGCTGTCACCTTCAGTATGTTAGAAACACCATGTTTCCGAAACACATCTCACTTTGAAATGTACACCTTGACCATGCTGAGGCCCTTAGGGCTACAGCTTTTCTTTTTGACTTGTCATTTTGTTTTGCCATTACATGAAGTGTGAACTTAGGAGCATGGCTGTCTGAGACATGGGGATAAAAGGCAGCTTTTGAGTCATTAAGTTGGCTGAAAGCCAGTTTCTTTCTTCTCCTCCACTGTGGTTCTGAACTTAACTCATGCTGCCATCTCCTAAGGTGAAAAGGAGAAGCTGTCCCTTTCAAGGATTACGACTCCAGGACCCATTTGCCTTACCATCTGACAGCTCTGCCCACTCTGTACACCCTTTATACTTTTGTTCTCATGAATAATTCAAGTTCACAAAATGTGAGGGAAATTCAGGATTCCATCTGTATACAATTGAAGCAAATTGAACATAGTAGCTCATGTCACCCAGTACTTCTAGTTTGGCTTAAAGTATTGAATTTGTTCTTTCTATTTTCAGTCCTTTTAGTCTTTAGACACTTCACTTAGATTCCATTTACTGCAGGCAAAGATCTGATCAGTTTAGTGTACTTTATTTGCCTCTCTACTCTAAGATTGAATTACCTTTTTTCCCACTTTGAAGGAATAAAATAACTTCCAACTTGGGGATAACAAAGTTTGGAAGTCTCTAAGACCATGCTTTTCTAACACTATCTACAAGTTAGAGGGTTTCCCCAAGATCGCTGTCACTTCTGGCATTTTTGCATGATCGTGGGTTGTCAAGACCATCCTCAGGTCCAGTAATCTGCTAGATGGATTCAGAGAACTCACTGAAAACTGTCAAACTCGTGGTTAGGGTTTATTACAGCGAAGGATACATTATAATCAGCCAAGGGAAGAGAGGTTCATAGGGAAGGCTCCAGAAGAGTTGCAAGCTTGGAGCTTCCAGTTGTCCTCTCTCGGTGGAGTAGTGTGGACAGCACTTATTTGCCCCAGCGATGGCATGGAATGATATACACAGAATATTGACAACCAATGAAACTTATTCCCTCCTTGGTATCTGGAGTTTTAATGGGGTTCTATCTTGGAGACAATGGTTGACCACCAGTGTGACTGACATTGGTCTCCAGTTCCTCCAAAGATTAAGTTGACATTGTGTGGCATGAAGCCCCTTCACTATAAATTACAAATTTAGTATAGACTCTCTGGTGTGGTCCAAGGTACCCAGGTAAACAAAGATATTCTTATGAGGCAGAACATTCCAAGGTCTTAGAGATTTGCTCCTAGGAGGCAAACCTATATTTGTGCAAGATTAATCCTTTGCTACAAAGATGCTTTATGCCATTTGTTGAAAATATCTGGTTTTCTAGTAACTTCTTTTCTTTTCCTTCAGTCCTTTTTTCCTAGCCTCTATTATGAAATAATGATTTTGATGTTCCTCAGTTGTTAGTTTTGTTAATTTTTTAAAAAACAGCATAAGCTTTGTTAGTTTGAGATAAACAGAGATTTGGGGTCTCCTTCTTGACAACCCTGCTATTGGGTGATATGTTTGAAAAGACAGATCTCAAACTGAATCCCCACACATACAAACTCTTATTAGCAGATAGGCAAGAATTTCGTTTTTAGGGTTTTTAAATTTTTTGTTGTAAACTGGCAAAACCTTTTTTAAATTTGATAATATCTAGACTGTAGGTTATGAGCCTCCTTTAATCCTTGTACTCAGTCCAAAAAAGACAGAGGAGCAATATGATATTCTGTCAATCTTGAATTCATTTCACCAGTGAAAACCATTATTTTGTGTTAATTACAAAACCCTTCAGTGGTGGTAAATCCATCAAGAGAGTTGTTGGTTTATTTTACTGTGCAAATGTTTTTTTCAGTTAGATAAGGTGTCCCATTTGTCTATCCTAGCTCATGGTTTTCCCTTTTGGGGACTTGATCAAGAATTTGTTGCCTACTATGATGTGCATAAGGGTGTTTATTACATTTTCTTCTAGGATTCTTATAGTTTGAGGGTTAACATTTAAGTCTTTGATCCATTTAGAGTTAAGTTTTTTGTATGGTGATAGTTAGGGGTCCTGTTTCAACCTTCTGCATGTGATCAGTCAGTTTTCCCAGCACCATTTACTGAATAGGCTCTCCTCTCTCCAGTGGTTGTTGTTGGAAGCTTTGCCAAAGATGAGTTGGTTGAGAAATTGAGGCTTTGCTTCTGGAATCTCTATCCGTTCCATTGGTCTATATGCCTGTTCTTGTACCAGTGTCAGGCTGTTTTCACAATCATTAATCTTAATCACAGCAGCCAAGTTCCCTTTGCCCTGCCCATATCCATAGGTTCTGGTGGTTCGGACACGTTATTTGACCTACCACAGTAAAGTCAAAAGCACCATCTGTAAGAGCTGATGCACACCAGCTGACCTTAAGAAACTCCTTCCAGCCTGGCTCGGTGGCTCAGCCTGTAATCCCGCGCCTTTGGGAGGCTGAGGTGAGTGGATTGCCTGAGCCCGCGGGTTCGAGACCCGCCTGGGCAACTTGGCGAGACCTCATCTCTACAATAAA
>CAUYQG010024637.1:0-24911 GCA_963574415.1 Tarsius wallacei | reverse complement strand
AGCAACTGTTTTTGGATGAGAGAAAGAAAATCTTGTATTCCCAGAGAAATCAGGCAGAAAGCTTCTTGGGTCTAAGTGCCACTTTGAGCTGGATTTTGAAAAACAAGTATGTTCAGGAATTGGATGCCAGTTCCAATTTTCATAAGGGTGTGTCCTGCATTTTCTAAGGTTCTTATGGTTTGAGGTCTTACATTTAGGTCTCTGATCCATTTAGAGTTAATTTTTGTGTATGGGAATAGATAGGGGTCTTGTTTGAATCTTCTGCATGTGGTCAGCCAGTTTTCCCCACACCAATTACTGAATAAGTTTTCCTCTCCCCAGTACTAGGTAGTGGAGGTTTTGTCAAAGATTAGTTGGTTGAGAAATTGAAGTTTTGCTTCTGGAATCTCAATTCTATTCCATTGGTCTATATGTCTGTTCTTGTACCAATACAAAGCTGTTTTGATTATTGTAGCTTTATAGTAAAGTTTAAAGTCTGGTAATGTGATACCTCCTGCTTTGTTTTTTATGCTGAGGATTGCTCTGGCTGTTCTTGGTCATTTGTGTTTCCATATGAATTCCTGTATTTCTTTTTCTAGCTCTGAGAAGAATGTTGCTGGTAATTTGATGGGTATTGCATTAAATTTGTAGATTGCCTTAGGGAGGATGGACATCTTCACAATGTTGATTCTTCCAATCCATGAGCATGGGATATTTTTCCACTTGTTTGTGTCATCTTTGATTTCTTTGAGCAGTGTTTTTGGGCCATAAGAGATAAGATAGATGAGTGGGACCTCATTAAACTGACAAGCTTCTGCAAAGCCAAAGAAGCCATCAAGAGAACAGGGAGACAGCCCACACACTGGGGAAAAGTGTTTGCCAACTCCATGTCTGACAAAGGTCTAACATCTTGGATCTACAAGGAACTCAAACATGCTGAAAAGAAAAAAAAACAAACAACTCCATTACAAAGTGGGCAAAATATATGAACAGACACTTCTCAAAAGAAGACATACGAGCGGCCAACAGACACATGAAGAAATGTTCAACCTCACTAATCATCAAGGAGATGCAAATTAAAACTACACTGAGATACAACCTAACTCCAGTCAGAATGACCATTATTAATAATTCAAAAAATAATAGATGCTGGAGAGGATATGGTGAAAAGGGAACACTGCTGCACTGTTGGAGGGAGTATAAATTAGTGCAGTCTCTGTGGAAAGCAGTGTGGCGATTCCTAAAAGCTCTAAATATCAACCTCCCATATGACCCTGCAATCCCCCTACTGGGAATATACCCTGAAGAACTCAAATCAGTCTATCAAAAAGATACCTGCACACATATGTTTATCGCAGCATTGTGCACAATAGCAAGAACCTGGAACCAACCATGCTGTCCATCAGAAGAGGACTGGATAAAAAAAAATGTTGCATATATAAACGATGGCATACTATGAAGCCATAAAAAAGAACAAAATCATGAATTTCGCAGCAACCTGAATGGAACTAGAATTTATAATACTGAGTGATCTCTCACAGAAACAAAGATCTGAGTATCACATGTTCTCACTCATAAGTGGACCTTGAACATCTATCGTAACACTATAAGAAAAGGATTGACAGTGGTGGGAAACTATGGGGGGGGGCAGGGAGGGAAAGGGAGGTGGGATTAATGGTAATCAATATCTGTCTAGGGATGGGGGGACACCCCTTATCACCAAGTGTGCCTGAACGATGCATATTTGTATACCCAACCCTTAACTATACCCCACAATTTTAAAATAAAAAATATGTTAAAAAAAAAAAAGAAAAACAGATATGGCTTTGCAATGCTGGAGAGGAGAATCCTTGGTTGGTATAAATGCCTGTACTAATGTGATCTGATCTGAGTAGCATCTAAATTAGCTTCCACGGTGCAGACCTTTGGTCTTTCATATTTTTCTCTCTCTCTCTCTTGTTCCTGACAGTTACACTTCCAGGCCCACATTGTCGACTTCCTTTTGGTATATTCTGATATTACTACAGTTACATACTACCAGATCTAAAAACCATCAATCAAACAAGCCATATGACCAGCTAAATATTGAGTATCGCAAAAAGAAGAGTTACAAATAATCAAAGTTTTAATAATAGCACCAGACATTTTTAGTTTTTTAAACAGAATCTTTAAAAAATCAGATCTGTTAAATTTGTTTTTTTTTTTTTTTTACAAAACTTAATACTTGCTTAAGATGGTTTTGCTTTTATGATAGCGAAATGTATAATTCTTCATGGTCTATGAAAAGGGTTAGGCTGTCAAACACTAAAAAGACATGTCTGTTAAATATGGAATTGACATGCATTTAAATATATAAACTAGGAGCTGAGAAATTTAGGACTATTTGTTTCTAAGTCAACTCCAATAAACTGAGATTTTCCAAATAGTGTTTATAACATGATATTGTCCAGCAAGACGTTAACAAGTGTTCTCTATAGGAAAAATCATGGCCAATATGTTTGGAAAATACCAAATAATTCATTTCCCTTTGGCAGGTCTACGTTATATAGCATGTTAACATCTTTGAAACTTTCCATAGGATAAATAACCTAAGCAACATTTTTAACTCATTGTAGTACAATCCTTCCAACTCTCTGATCATGAAATTGTTTTTTCCTCTTCCACAGAATATCTGTTAAAATATGCCATAACACTAGGGTTTCATAGACATTATTTTGGACAACATTGATGCAGAAGAGAAAAATTTGAATCAAGAGCAATCAGAATATTTATTAAGCAATTGTTATGTTCAAAGCATTCTGCACCACTTGATGAAAAGGTCTTGTCCTTAAGTTGTTTACCTTCCCAGCAGAACAGTCAGACATTAAGTTATGTTTCCCTAAAAGATGTTGAAGTCTTAACCCTTAATACCTGTGACTGTGACCTTCTTTGGAAATAGTCTGAGGTCATTAAAATGGGTCCTGATCCAATATAAAAAGGTGAAATTTGGGCATGGGCATACATATAGAGAAAACACTGTGTAAAGATTGTAATTATGCTTCCAAAAGCTAACAAACTATCAGAAGCTGGATGGGAGGCCTGGACGAGATCCACCCCGAGTGCCTTCAGGGAGAGTATGGCCATGCCAGCACCTTGAGTTCAGACTTCCAGCCTCCAGCACTGTGAAACAATGCATGTCTATGATTTAAGTCACCCTGTTTGTAGTACTTTGTTTTGCCAGCTCTAACAAAGTGTTAAATATTCACAAAATAGTAACTAGCTGTACATCTCATTATTTAAATATTGAATGATTTGTTCAGGCAACGTTCTTTGAAAGAGTTCAGAGGAAGTAGAACAGTGTGAAGTCTGTGTAAAGAGCAGACTGAGGAAAAGAGGACAAAAGGAAGATACTGTTGATTCCCTACTCAGAAGTCAACTTCATGCTTAAAAAAAAGTGGAACTCTGAAAGGTGATGAATATGTTAAATTGCTTATCTCTAGTGGCCATTTCACTTAAGGTGAGTGCATCAGATGATCAAATAGTACATATACAATTCATATAATAAAAATTAATTAATTAATTATTAAAAACTATCAACTTTAAGTCGATCCAAGTTGCTGCAGAGTTCATAATTTTGTCCTTCTTTATGACTGCATAGTATTCCATTGTACATATGTACCACATTTTTTTTATATCCAGTCTCCTTAGGTGTAGAGTTAGGGTCTCAAACTGTCCTCAGGGTCCACCGGAAAAAAAACCTTGCTATAAACCTAGGGGTTAGCATGGCCCCTATGGATAGTTTGAATCCCTTGCCTCTACATCCAAAAGCACTCCATCTTCTTTCACATCTGTGTTTCTCCTTTTTTTCTCTCTCATTCAGAATAACCTTTATCCCAGCAAATAGCATAAGGTATAACTAAGACTGCTGTAACTATTAGCTTATGTATAAAGAGTCTGAATGAAATGTGTGTGAAGAGTTGGGGCCGTGGCACACTGACATTTTCCACAAATTCTGGCATTTCCTGTACCTCTTACCTTGGTCTTTCAGCAGTGTCTTTTTTCATGAAAGCACACGGAGTAAAGAAGCTCCAGCTTCACCTAAACGTATGATTAAAAAAGAAAATGGTCATTCTCTTTATGTGTTTATTTATTAAGGAAGAAGATTTTTTAGAAACCCACTGCAGATTTTCTCAGGTCCCATTGACCAGCACTGGGTAACAAGCCCCTGCTCTAATTGCAAGAGGAGGGGGTAGAAAAACAAAAACCTGGTGCTTACAATATTTATCCTTTAAGACAGACTTTGTCAGCAAAAAAAAAAAAGGATGAAGTTGACAGTTTTACATTTTTTAAATTTTTTATTTTTACTTTTTTTATTTTGAATATGTGGGGTAAAATTCAGGATTAGGTATACAAATGTTCATGATGCAGGTACCCTTGTTGATGAGGTGTGCCCCCTCGGCAGTTTTCCCCTGCTGCCAATCCCCTTCTTATAGTATTACGATAGTTGTTCAAGGTCTACTTCCGAGTGAGAACATGTGACACTCAATATACCTGCAGGAACTCAAGTCACTTTATGAAAAAATACCAACACTTGCATGTTTATTGCAGCATTATTCGCAAAAGCAAAAACATGAAACCAAGCATGCTGCCCATTGAAAGAGTACTGAATTTTTAAAAATGTGGTACATACACACAATGGAATATTACACAGCCATAAAGAAGGACAAAATTATGGACTCTGCAACAACTTGGATGGATTTAGAGTCTAGTTAGAGTGCCCTAGCACTGAAACCAAGAACTGAATACCACATGTTCTCACTCATAAGTGACCCTGAACATTTATCGTAATACTACAAGAAACGAATTGGCAACAGTGGGAAACTGCCAGGAGAGAGGGGGAAGAGGGGGGTCACATAACCTCACGAAGGGTGCCTGATTCTAAACCAGGCGAAGTGAGGACCAGTGGGAAGCCGAAACATCACCTGTTTATAGATCACTTATGTACCTAATCCTGACTTGTATCCCACATCTTTAAACTAAAATTTAAAAAACCTTACCTATTCAACAATTAAGCTTGAATACCACATCTTCCTCAAGGCCTTATCTGATTTGCATTCCTCCTATTTTTGAGCTCATTTTCTCTCCCCCAACTGAATTGCCAAAACATGTGGTTTAACTCTTCTTGAAACATCATTTTGATTTGTTTGCATGTCAGGGTTATCAATGGCCTTTTAAAAGTGCTACAGGCCGGGCTCGGTGGCTCAGCCTGTAATCCCGCACCTTGGGAGGCTGAGATGAGTGGATTGCCTGAGCCCGCGGGTTCGAGACCCGCCTGGGCAACTTGGTGAGACCTCATCTCCACAATAAATCAAAAAATCAGCTGGGCATGGTAGCACGCCCCTGTAGTTCCAGCTACTTGGAAGGCTGAGGAGGAAGGAATGCCGGAGCCCAGCAGGTCGAGGCTGTGGTGGCCGGGAGCGGCCACTGCATTCCAGTCTGGGTGACGGAGTGAGACTCCAACTCAAAAAATAAAAATAAAAATAAAAATAAAAAAAGTGCTACAGGTTTATTCCACATTACTCAGCACAGTGCCTGATACCATATAGGTCCTCATGCAATGCAGATTGTATGAATGAATACATAAGAATGGCTGGCTCGGTGGCTCAGCCTGTAATCCCGGGCTTTGGGAAACCAAAGTGAGTGGATTGCCTGAGCCCACGGGTTCGAGACCCACCTGGGCAACTTGGCAAGACCTCATCTATACAATAAATCAAAAAATTACCCGGGTATGGTAGTGCGTGCCTGTAGTTCCACCTCCCTGGAAGGCTGAGGAGGAAGGATCGCCGGAGCCCAGCAGGTCGAGGCTGCGGTGGCCGGGAGCGGCCACTGCACTCCAGTCTGGGCGACAGAAGAGACTACAACCCCCCCCCAAAAAAAAAGAATGAATGGGCGCCGTTACTGCTTCTGCCATATCAAATCACATATTTCACTTCTTCACTACTGATAGGAGACAACGCTAACAAATGTATACAAGTCTAAGAACTATGTGCTTCATTAT
Source organism: Tarsius wallacei (assembly GCA_963574415.1). NCBI lineage: Eukaryota > Metazoa > Chordata > Mammalia > Primates > Tarsiidae > Tarsius > Tarsius wallacei. The sequence continues at coordinate 18,895 of CAUYQG010024637.1, read as the reverse complement.
CAAGCATATCTAAAACCAAACCATTTTGTTTTTCTGTTGTTTTCTCTGCTGGTCACACCAGGGTTGGGGATACAATAGTGATTTGTGGCCGTTTGCACAAGGGGAAGTCATTGAGCACCTCCAACAGGATTAACTTGCTCAGATTTTGGCACAAGTGTTGAACGTGGAGTAAATGGGAACTGGTAGGAGAACAAGTGATTCTGTAAGCACTGATCATAGATAATGGATTCCTGCTGAGAATCAGTAAAAAGGGGTGATAAGGATAACATAATAAGATAGACAAGTGGGACCTCATCAAGTTAACGAGCTTCTGCAAAGCAAAAGAAACCATCAAGAGAGCAGGGAGACAGCCCACAGAATGGGAAAGAATACTTGTCAACTGTATATCTGGCAAAGGCCTAACATCTAGGATCTACAAGGAACACAAACGCGCAGAAAGGAAAAAAAACAAACAGCCCCATTAAAAAGTGGGCAAAAAGCCGGGCTCGTGGCTCAGCCTGCAATCCTGCACCTTGGGAGGCTGAGGTGAGTGGATTGCCTGAGCCCGCGGGTTCGAGACCCGCCAGGGCAACTTGACGAGACCTCAAGCGGGCAAAAGACATGAATGGACACTTCTCAGAAGAAGATATACGAGCAGCCAACAGACACTCCATGAGAAAGTGCTCAGCCTCACGCACCATCAGAGAAATGCAAATCAAAACCACATTGAGATACCATCTAACCCCAGTAAGAATGGCCATCATTAATAAAACAAACAACAACAGATGCTGGCTAGGATGTGAAAAAAAGGAACGCTTCTACACTGCTGGTGGGAATGCAAACTAGTGCAACCTCTTTTGAAGACAGTGTGGCAATTTCTGAAATAACTAGAAATTGACCTTCCATATGAGCCAGCAATTCCCCTATTGGGAATATACCCGGAGGAACTCAAATTTTTCTACAAAAAAGGTACCTGCACACGTATGTTTGTTGCAGCTCTATTCACAATAGCAAAAACATGGAGCCAACTGTGTTGCCCATTGAAGCTGAACTGGTTTTAAAGAATGTGGTATATATACACAGTGGAATATTATGCAGTCATAAAGAAGGACAAATATATGGACTTTGCAGCAACTTGGATGGATTTGGAGTCAATCATACTCAGTGACGTATCACAGAAACAAAAAACAGAGTTCCATATGTTCTCACTCATAAGCAGATCTTGAATAATTATAATTCTATAAGAAAGTGATTGGCAGTAGTGGAAAACTGCCAGGGAAGGAGGTGGGATTATATTTGAAAATTTGAAATTTGATGTGAGGGGAACTGCTAGGGGAGAGAGGGGCATACCTCACCAACAAGGGTACCTGCATGATCAGTGTTTGTATACCTAACCCTGAATTGTACCCCACATCCTTATAATAAAAATTAAGAAAAAAAAAGAATAACATAATAGAGACAAGAGAGGTGGCATGGAGTTGATGAACACCTGGAGACAGATGAGAGCCTGGGATGTTTAGATTTTTTGGCTTGGTTATTAGATAGTGAAAAGGTAAGACAAGTAAAGAAGAGAGAAGAGTTCCCTTTTTTTTATTAATGAGAAAGACACCAATTCATCTGGACATGTTCTATATACTCATCTGAGAGTAGCACACTACATTGCTTGTTTTGGAGCAACTCTGAACATGTAGAACAATGTTTCACAGTGTTATCTTTCATGCAAAAGATGGGAACTTTTCTCAGGATCCAAAACCACACTGAGTATGGCATGTGATTATTTTATCTCAATGTTTAAGGGAAACATAAATTAATTTTTTCTTTTATATAAAAGAAAACACATAGACCATGTAAAAGATAGTGATATGCTTCATATTTTTAAAAGAAACTTTGTTTTCACTTCTTTACAGTTAGTAGATGATGATAATAAATGTATAAAAGCATAGGAGCTATGTGCTTTGTTACCAGTTTTATGGCATAAAGTTAAGACTCTTTTCTAGGAAATATTCATGGCCTCAATAGGAAAAAAAAAATGAGCACAGATACTTTACGGTATCACATTTCTAGTATTATAACTAAAGGTCAGTTGTCATATTTACTATTGTCTCTGATATTTCAAGGGTTTATAGCTTATCAAATCACATCTGTCAGAAACTTGCTAGGAGGCTTTTCAGCTTGATTAAAAATGCTTTTGTTCTGTGAAATATGCACTATGGTAAATTTTGCAAAGAAAATACTGTCTTCAAAAAGTTTGAAGAACGTATATCTCTTACCTTTTTACTATAAACAGAAAATAAATTTTTCACGAGTACTTAATTCATTGTAGCATTGAATATCGCAAATTTACATTTGTTACATTAGTTACATATGTGTAACTAATTCTTGGGAGATCACCTACTAACGGCATTTTTGTGTAATGTTAGCAAAACTTGGAATATTGTCACTCCTATTACTTCAAAAGAAACAGTGTGTTTGGATAGCAAAGACAGTAATTAGAGTGGTACTCAGATGATGTAAACTGTGATATAATACTTTTCCAAATAAAATCCCTTGTTATTGTATCCATTTTTCAGAGAATACAGAGTAAGAGAGAGGTGACACGCTGAACTCAAAAGGACAGGGTCAAAAGGCTGGATTAGCCATCCGGTATAAATCGATGCATGACTTAAAGATAATCTAACCTATATTTGAAAATTTGAAATTTGATGTGCAGAATTAAAATGCACAGCGCACACACTGAGCTTAGGCAGGCATCACAATAGAACAGTGCACAAGTAAGTCAGGGCTTCAGGGGAAACTTATGAGTTCAGAGAATTTGCAACATACTCATAGTTTCCTGAGTTCTCATCTTTCCACTGAGTAGAACAATCAAGGAGAATGTTTCCCATTCCCAGGCTATTTCACAAATCAAGCAGGCAGTTGAAAGGCAACAAGGTAACTTAAACACTGGAGAAAATTAAATGAGAAAACCAGTGTTCACATAGTTAAGAATATTGCCTTCTTAGCAAAATGAACATATTGATTGCAGAGATTAACTGCCTTCAGGATTTTGCATTTCAAGGCTGATCTCATCAGAAGACTGGCCAGTTCATTTCTACACTCCCTGAGAGCAGTCTATTAGCCAACAATCATTTGGTCTCTCCTGACATGCTAAACTCTGGCAATAATTTCCACTAAAAAAAGTCTCATATCTAACTCATCTTTATATCTTTGTGATTATCACCATTCCTGACAGAAAATAATTTCTTATTAAATTTTAATTTTAAGAAGTATATTATATCAAATTTTGGTATGTACAAATTTAGAGTAGTAATTAGCTGATTATGAAGCTGACACCACATTAGATCTTTTGAGGTGTAAAGAAGGTCTCTCTCCTACTTATTTATTTCCTCAAAGATAATAAATTAATAACAATGCATTAATGTCCACCCTTATATTTCTGATCTTATTGAATTGACCCTCTTTTTCTCTTTGCCAATACAGATAAAGTTCTGTCATTTCGTTTATCTATTTGAAAAAACAAATTTACGTTTCTTTCATAATCTTTTAGTTGTTGTCATTTATTTATTTATTTAATTAATTAATTTATTTTTTTTTTGAGTTGGAGTCTCACTCTGTCGCCCAGACTGGAGTGCAGTAGCCGCTCCCGGCCACCGCAGCCTCGACCTGCAGGGCTCTGGTGATCCTTCTGCCTCAGCCTTCCAAGTAGCTGGAACTGCAGGCGCGCGCTACCACACCCAGCTAATTTTTTGATTTATTGTAGAGATGAGGTCTCGCCAAGTTGCCCAGGCGGGTCTCGAACCCGCGAGCTCAGGCAATTCACTCACCTCAGCCTCCCAAGGCGCGGGATTACAGGCTGAGCCACCGAGGCCGGCTTACTTTTTTGTTTTTAATCAGGGTCTCACTCCTGTTGCCTAGACTGGAGTGCAGTGGCACGCTCATGGCAATGGAAACCTCTACCTGACTCAGGCAATTTTCTGCCTCAGCCTTCTGAGTATCTAAAACTACAGGTGCTTGCACCACACCCAGTTAGGTTTTTGACTTACTGTAGAGACGAGATCTTGCCAAGTTGCCCAGGTTAATCTCGAACCCCAGGACTCAGGCAATTCTCTGATCTCAGCCTCCCAATGTGTTGGGATTACAGGTGTGAGCCATTGCGCCTGGCTTCTTTTCTATTATTTATGGCTTCTATCGTCTTTTTTATTTATCTCTGCTTTAATCTTTATTCTTTCCTTTCTTTGCTAAAGTTGAGTTAGTTTGTTCTTCTTTTTCTAGTTTTTTAAAATGGAAAGTTGTTCTTTTGAAATTTTTCTTCTTTTGAATGTCTTTTCAGCCATATATTTTCCTCTCAGTAATTTTTTTTATGCTCATCGTCTCTAATAACATTTCTTGTAGTACAGGTCTACTGATGTCAATTTAAAGCCATTTTTCTTATATTAGAATTAGTATTATTTATATTATATGCCATTTATTTTATATTATATTAGTTTTTCCTTATATTAGTATTGTCACTCCTTTTTGGTTAGTAATTGTATGGAATATCTTTTTCCATAATTCTACTTTCTTTTTTTTTTTTTTTTAAGCAGGATTTATTGAGAGGACAGAAAAACTCCCACAGTGGGAGGGAACCCAAAAGAGTTGCCCCATAATTCTACTTTCAACCTATGTATATCTTTATATCTTAAGTAAGTGTCTTGCAGATAGCAAAATTGAATCTCGTTTTTTGTGTTTTTTGGGGGGATTGATTAATTCTTTATCTCAAGCTTTGTATTTTGATAAGGTAGTTTATAAAGAATTACTTACTATTGCCATTTGACATTTGTCTTCTGTATTCCTTACACATTTTGTCTCTCATTTTCTCCTTTACTCCCTTATTTGTGTTTAGTTGATTTTTGTAGTGACTCATCTTGATTTCTTTCTCATTTCTTTTGTATATATTTTATTGTATATTTTATTTGTGATTACCATGGATATTTTATTTGTGATTACCATGGAGATTATATAAAACAGAAGTTGTAAGTAATATTAAACTGACAACAACTTAGAAAATTATTTTTTATAACTCCACTTTTCTATTTTATATTCTTGGTGGAAAAAATTATATACTTGTATAATGTGTGCTCAATAACCTAGAGTTATGATTATTTATATTCTTTCATCTTTTAAACTCTGTAAAAAATTAAAATTGAGTCACAAATCAAAATTACAATAATATAGACATTTGCATTTGCCACGTTTGCCTTTCACAGATAATTTTATATTTTTGCATGGTTTTGAGCTACTCAGCATCTTTTCATTTCAAATTGAAGGAATCTCTTTAACATTTCTTGTAGTACAGGTCTACTGATGACAAATTCTATCAGCTTTTGTTTATCTGAGTATGTCTTAAATCGTCACTTCTTTTTGAAAGAAACTTTTGCAAAGTACAGAATTACTTGTTGATTTTCTTTTTCTATCAGCTTATTAACTATATTGTCCCTCTGCTTTCTAGTTTGGGAGGTTTATGCTAAGAAATAAGCCTGTAACTTTGCTGAATATAACTGGGATGTGAAGAGTCACTTACGTCTTGCCACTTTCAAGATTCTTTCCTGGACTTTAACTTTGTCAGTTTAATTAAAATGTTTCTCAGTTTAGATCTATTTGAGATTATCCACTTTAAGTTCACTGATCTTCTTGTATTTGCATATCCATATATTTCCTCAAATTTGAACTTTTTTTCCCCCTCAAATAAGCTACGTGCATCTTTTTTTCTTTATCTCTTGCCATTCTGGAACTCTCATAATGTGAATATTGGTTGGCTTTTGGTGTTTCATAAGTTCCTCAGGCTGTGTTCGCTTTTCTTCATTTTTTCTTTCTTCTCAGACTATAAAATTCCAAGTGATTTTTCTTTAAGTTTGTTTTTTCTTTCATCTGGTTATTGGAATCAGTTTTTAAACGATCAACTTTTAACTCATTTATTTTATGTGTAGGCACTAGAATTTCCATTTGGTTTGCCTTAAATAATTTATATCTCTTTGTTGGTATTCTTATCTTGCTCATATCTCATTTTATTAATTTTTCCTAGTGATCTATCCATGTTTTTCTTTATCTCATTGAATAAATTTATGGTTGCTATCAAGTAATTGTTATTGTCAAGTAAAACTGAAGCCTGTATTTCCTTATGGTTGGTTTCTGGAGATGTATTTTATTACTTTGAATAAGTCACATTTTCCTGTTTCTTTCCATGCTTTGTAATCCTGGGTATACAACTGGACATTTAAAAAAAGAGCTACCTCTCTCAGTCTTTGTGGACTCTTTCTGTATAAGAATAAAACCTTCACTTAGCATTACAGTGTGAAAATTCAAGGTCATTTCAGGTTTTTTTGGAGAATATGTAGTTCCTGGAAAAATGTGTGTGTGTGTGTGTGTGTGTGTGTGTGTGTGTTTCCAATCCCTTCATATAATACACATGATGCTTTTAAATATGTTAATATTTAACTAAGTGTCTCTTACCTGTCTCTTCCCAGAGTCGTAGGTGTTTTATTGTATCCCTCTGCTCATAATTTCTTGTCTCCAGATACCCATGATTCTGAAGTCCGTTTATAGTTCTCTCACAATACATCCCCACCACTGCCTTCAGTGGCCATCACCCTCATATCCAAACTATGCCACGATGCCCGTCAATGCTCTCAGTTAGACAAGATACAAAATAGTCGCCCAGGCCCATAGACAAGCTAGAACATTGCAAACAAACTCCACTCTTTTCCTGCTGTCTTCAGGGAGAAACCAAGAGTTGGACAGCTTCCTCCTGACCATGAAAAGGATGAGAAAGAGGATAAGAAAAGAATGAAGAAAATGCCACATTTTTGAAAAAATAATTTTGAGTGTGGCGTTTTCTTTGTGGGTGGTTCCTTTAGTTGTTGCAAATCCTTATCTTTCATTTGGAGTTCCCACAATGCTACCTTGATCTGTTATGTTGTTGTTTATTTGATATTTCCATTGTACAGCAAGAGCCTACATCTTCCTATTCTGCCATCTTGCTTTGCTGAATTCTGGACCACACATTTAAAAGATGTGTTTGATCTCTTTTCTTAAAATTGGGGGATTTCTATTACTGTCCTCAAGTGTACTTACTCTTATTTATTCCATATACAAACTGTTATTCAGCATATAAAACATTTTTTAAAAATCTGCATATTTTTCTATTCCTAAAAACAATGTACACATTTCTGTTGAGTCTCCTATGTTTTGTCGTCTCTGAACATAGTTCTAAAAGCTACTCTAAAAATCTTAATTTGGTAACTTTTGAAATCTGGGTCATCTTCATGTGTCTTTCTGTTGACTTTTTTTCTTAACTATAGGCAATATTTTTTTTTTGTTTATTTTCTGTGGAAGACCTTAAAGATAACACTTTGTAGAGAATCTAGATTCTGATATCTTCTTATGAAGAATCTTGATTTTTATTCTAACAAGTTGGTAAACTACCAACTAATCACCTTGAAACAGTAAAGACTTTGTTTTCACCTATGATTAAAAAATAAATAAATCTTCCAGCTCAGAAGCATATTTTTTTTAATACAAAACTTGGTTCTGATATTTCTGTGCTTATTCCAAAGTTCTAGTTGAGCAGCTGTAACTTGGAGGGACTCATATTCTAAGCTCTAATTCTCCGAAAGTGAGTAGCAATTATTGAACTCTCTGCTCAGTGCTTAGAACTTCCTGGCTGTTGCTTCTTATTGGGCTCTTTGGAGTCACCACTGTTCTCAGGTAATTCATCAATCACCCATGCATCTGAGAGAGTTTAAACTCAGATTTTTGAGGCTTCGTCCTTTGGGGCTTCCTCCTGTCTGTAATATATCTGCATTTCCAAATTTAAAATTTCTTCAAATTTCTATTTGACTTCCAGTCATTGGATAACATGGAACTGAGAAATATTTAGGGAGAAAACTGAATATACATGCCTCTCACACAGTTTCCTCCTTGGATATAGTAAATTGTCTCCAATTTTCGTATTGTTTTGGCCATTCCCAGTGTCTCCAAAAAATGTGTACTTTAAGAGTATTTTTGTCCAAAGTTTATGATTGTTATTTACAAGAGGATTAGTGTGATACCAGCTTCTTCACCATTAACAGAATAATAGCCCCTGAAATAGCAATCCATCACAGTTAAAGTTAATAAAACTAGAGCTCAGGACCAGAGAATTCTTGAGCAGACAAAGGCAGTTAAATCTCCTAAGTGACCTTAGTCTTGCTTAATTTACAAATATAAGCAAAACTTAACTTGAGTTAGTTCTTGTAAATAGCTGTATTAAACAAACAAACAAACAAGAAAAAAAGGTCTTAAGATCAACCCATCAGAAGCAGCCAACTAATTTACAAGTATATAACTAGGGACTTTCCAGTGGGATAGACCAAAAACAGACAAAACAACAACAACAAAAACAAATAAGTTCATACATAAATATAGACATTGTTATACCTAGTAAAGTATAACAGTAACAAATCAAATATTTTATTTGCTTTATTACAGTGTCTGTCTTACCAAAAATTCTTTTTTTCTTTTATCTCTCAATGAAGTTCCTAAACCACATCTGATTGTGAGCTGCCCAATTCATGAATCATGGTTTGCTTAAATAGATTCTTTAAAAATGTTATTGTGTCTCAATGCATATTTAAGGAAAAGATTATATGGTTCATCTCAAATAGAAACTAAGAGGATACAGAAGTTCAAAAAATATTCCAAAAACACAATAACTCTATTGCACCTAACATATATAATTCTCATTAAGTACAACTTAGTTAGAACATAAAGATGGTTTAATTCGTTGATACTTTTGCAATTACTTTATGTTAGATAACAAAATATTATTGATGTGTGCACAATAATAATGAGAGGAGGAGAAGTTATAATAATATTATTTGATTCTGAAATCAGTACAATTAAACAGAGACATAATTACTATAAAACTTCCTTTTGAAAATATAATAGTGAATGCATTCCTTAATTTTGGAGCAATTGTATGGGTAGAATTTTCTCAACTACCTGAAACTGCTCTAATGACATGATGTTTATATCGAAATCATGGCATCAAAATAAACATTTTCAAGCAGTATAATAATAGCTATAATCTAGGTTTGAACTCATGGTTCCTGGCAAAAATGAATTTTCCTCATTGCCCTATATTAAAATTTAGTTGCCAGAATGGAAATGAGTTGGATTCAGTGTCCATTTTTTTAAATTTGTAATTAATCAGTAGCTGACATAAACACTAAAAAGTATTGACTATGTGTTAAGTACAGCTCTAAGGTATCACTCATAATTACACCATCCCGTAGTCATTGACCTGACTTAAATTCTTAATTCTTGCTGATTTTGTGTTTGAGAAATAATTTTTATCATTATTTTAGGTGAAATAACTCTCTGTTTAACTCTGTTACTTTTCTGTCACCAGTTTTTCTATGAAGAGTTAAACAGAACAAGCCATCTTCTCCTAGGTTTTTGTTGTTGTTGTTGTTTAAGAAAGAAAACAGGTTTTTTCTTTTCTTTTGTATTCTATAAATATTGGTTAGTTTTACCAAGCCCACTTTTAAGGCATAGTTGCCAAAATTGTCATTACTGACACCTGGCAAAATCATAGGGATGGCTTTGTGGTTGTATCCACATACAATTATCATAAATTGCTCCTAAACTGAGCTTGCATGAATAAACATGATGGACAGATGCAAATCATTTATGGAATTTTTCCCAGTCACCTGCAAAATATTAGCATCAGAACTAAGTTCAGACAGGATTATTCATTTATACATAGATATTAAGGATTGAAAACTACTTGTGGAGATTAAATATCTAAAATATCTATAGTTTATAAGTCTAGTGTAGAAGATAAAATACTTACAATTTTCAATATGGGCATTAAAGAAAACCAAAGAAAAGTAAGTTGAGAATAGTAAAATTGTTCTTTCGCTAGTCTATTTTAAACAGTGTAATCAGATAAGACTTTTGTGAATAGGTGATGAGCTTTTGGCATCTGTATTATTTATCTTGTTATGAAAGTTCATGAGATTTCTAGATCAGAGGCAAGGTTATTATTTTTTGCAGCAATAGATGCATTGGTTTCCCATGCCTCATTTTTTTTTTCGCTTCAGAGCAAGGCAATGAAGGCATGTGCCAATCTTCTTATGGAAAAGAATGGTCTTGCACAAAAATAAAGAAATACTTAAAGTATTAGTCTGGCAGCCCATATAGAACATGACTATCTAATCCTACTGAGGGAGAAGGATTAATCCTTCCTCTCCCTCTCTTTTTCTTTTTTCTTTTTAATTTTAAGAATGTGGGATACAATTCAGGATTATATATACACATGGTCATCATACAGGTAAAGTTTGGGCCTCCCTTTGGTCCCCACTTTGCCTGGCTTGAGATCAGGTACCCTTATTGATGTTGTGTCCTCCTTGCCCCCATCCCCCATCCTGGTAGTATCCCGCTGCTGCCAATCCCTTTCTTAAAGTATGATAGTAATTGTTCAGGGTCCACTTATGAGTGAGAACTTGTGGTACTCTGTTCTTTGTTTCTGAGAGAGAGAAATCCAAACATTTGGAAGAGAAATACATGACTTTGAGATTCATCACCCTTTGAATCATGAGCAAATATCCTTGGGGAGATAAAAATACCTCTCAGATCTATCATTATCTTATGGTTGTGTACTATTTAGTCATACTTTCTCTTCCAAGGCTTATCTTTTTATCTCAGATTATTGTTAAGGTTTGCTAAAAAATCTTTGACTATGAAGAAACTTGAAAATAGTCATATTGCTTCCTGTTAAAAAGTGATCACATAAGACTGAAAGAATTATAAGAACTTAATAAGTGTGAAAATGAAAGGTTTCCAGGGAGTCAGTAAATATAAATAATTGATGGAAGAAAAAAACAGACAAAAACCCTAGATATGTTTGAGAAATTTAAAGACAGTCAATGTGGTTAAAGCAAGAAAACAAAGCAGAGAAGATAAGACTGCTGAATATTGAAGTGATCCAGATGACAGCTAAGTAATTAAGTGACTAAATGACCCAGAAGTTGTATGTATGGACAGAATGGAATAGGTACAAGATAAGCTCTCACAAATACCTATCTCCTAATGTATGAAGTAATAGAGATGCCAATTAAATATATCAAAAAACAGAAATATATATTTATTCTACTCTACCCCTTTAATTCACTTAACAGTGTCAGTCAAAATTGTGTTACCTTTTCACCACTTCTGTGTAAAACTGGAACAGTCTATAAGTTTGACAGAACTCTTCTTCAAAAATTATAGAATGTATTCTCTTTCCCAAATAAGTAATTCCATTATGTAAATTAATGCTATTATCAATTCACAATTTTGTTATTGTAACAGACTCCTGTCTCTTCTCCTCTCCCTCACCTTTGATATTGTTGATGTTCTAAATTGACTAATAGTAATTTTTCTAAAACTACCCATCAGGGAAAGTTAACCACTTAATTGGAATCCTTTAAGTGTTCTCTATGGTTTTCACATTTTCCTTCCTTATTTGATTCCTGCCTATCACACTTACCTGATCTCCTTATCTTCCCCTTTTACCAGTTGCATGTATATTTATTCTTCAAGTGACATAGGTCATCACCAGGTGCATTGAATTTTTAAATAAAATATATCTGCTAATAGTGATTATATTTTAAACTTCTGCTTGGAGCACAGTTTTTTCCCTTGCCTGGAATATCTTTCATTCATACTTATTAATCTAAACAATTTCCTACGTATGTTAAAACTTAGACCAATCATTGCTTTCTCTAGTAAGTTTTATCTTATGGTTTAAAAGGCTGAATTTAAATTCAATTATTTCTTGTTATCGTAACCATAGTCCTACCATGTGACATATAAAAAAGTCATTCCTTCATTTTTTCAATATTTAACTCGACATGACTTCCCTAAAGATAATCATATTTTTTTTAACTTTAAGGCCAATTTCATTTCATTAATTACAATTACATACAAAGTATTCAAGTAATAATTGTTGAATGAATGACTAAATTAATTACTAAATAAATTTTTCATCTTGATAAATGATGCATTTATTGGATACCTGCTGTGTGACATCAACATGTAAAAGACCGATATTTTTTAATCTAAAAATTTAGCAGTATGTAACACCTTTGGTAACAGCTCTTGTCAAAAATATCTGTGTTAGAGAACTTTTCATTCTTGTGGATAAAATATAATTAATCAGCTAATTTAACTATTTTAGTTTTTTATAAATATATGTGTAAAAGCACTGATCTTTATACAAATACAGAAATCTTACTAGGAATCCTGATTATCTAACATAGATATACATGCATACACACACACACACACAAACATATACAATGAATATTTGAGTGTCTTCACATTTGAACTACATGTTTAGTCCTTTTTCCATGTTGTGCTTGTTTTTTATAATTGATTTTTTGAAATATTTATTTATTTTGAATATATTTACTTATTTTTAAATTTTACCTATTTTATTAAGCATTCACTTAATTACATATTTTTGAATGAAGAGTCATTTTTCTTTTCCCTTTAGAGAAGACAGGTTAAATTACACTGCAACTTAACTTTGAGTGTTCAGATGTGTTTATGTCTATGTGCATGAGATTATACACGTGTGTGCCCATGTCCTGTGTGTACGTAATTTTCAAATATTTTGGGTTTTCTTAACCAATTTTTCTTCATTATGAGAACTCACAATCTATATTTTGATTTTTTTTTTATTTTAAAGATGTGGGTACAATTCAAATTTATGTAAACAAGTGGTCATCTTACAGGCAAAGTTTGGGCCTCCTGTTGGTCCCCACTTCACTTGCTTTAAGATCAAGTGCTCTTATTGATGTTATGTGCCTCCTGTCCCTCTCCTGGAAGTGTCCTGCTACTGTCAATCTTTTTCTTATTGTATTATGGTTAATGTTCAGGATACGCTTATGAGTGAGAACTTGTGGCACTCAGTTCTTTATTTCTGTGATAGACCACTGGGAATAATAGACTCTAAATCCATCCCAGTGGCTGTGAAATCCATAATTTTGTTCTTCTTTATGGCTATATAATATTCCATAATGTATATGTACCACATTTTTTTAATCCAGTCCAATTTCAATGGGCAGCATGTTTGGTTCCACGTTTTTGCCATTGTGAACAGTGCTGCAATAAACATGTATGTGCAGGTATCATTTTTGTAGAGCGATTTTAGTTTCTCCGGGTATATTTCCAGTAGGGGGATTGCTGGGTCACACGGAAGGTTGATTTCTAGTTCTTTTAGGAATCACCACACTGTTTTAAACTTTTGGTTTTGAAATAATGAGAGTCACAGGAAGTTAAAATGCTAGTATAGAAAGAGGTCCTGCATACATTTTCCCCAATGGTTAACATTTTACATAATTATAGTACATTATCAAAAACAAGAATTTGACATTAGTACAATATGTGTGTACAATTCTTTATTTAATCACATGTATAAGATATGCATAACTTCTAGTAACAGTGGTAAAAATCCTGACTCTCTCAAAGGCCTCCCCTGATTTCTCCCAGCAAGGAGTGGAGGGCTGCCACTTTCGACCAGATGAAAGTGAAAGTCCACACTCCCTATCTAATTTCCATTACATTATGGGCGGGAACATTATTTACCCTTTTACTGCAAGCGCGGTTGAAACTCCAGCTACCTACTTGAACATCTTTCATGTCATCCTCGTGGAGAATTGGGTTGCCTCATTTCAGCCTGGTAAATATAGAAGTTTGTAATTCTCACTAAAACTTTACTGGCATGAATAAGAGTGGCATGGTGGTGTTTTCTTGACCGTAGAACAGATATTATCTAAAGGTTTCTGTCTTTCTAGGTGGTCTCTTTCCTTTCATTTTTGAGTTGTTTACTTTGTTTTGCTAGAAAGAACATTTATCCTAAAGGTTTTTTATTTTTTTTATTTTTTTTTAATTTTTTTAATTTTTTGCCATACTCTGCAGTTTACATAAACGTACATTTTTCTGGACTTTGACTCATATCATTATTCTTTTTATCTGTCCTTTACACATATCTTGCTTTTTAAATTATATGATAGTTTTAATTTCAGGCAGATTATGTCTGCTTCTCTCCCGTTTGTTCTATTAATTTAAGTCTTCCTAATGTCTCTCGATAATATTTTAATTTTTAACTGAGACATCTTGCACATTTTTGTTAGAACAATTCTCAGTTTATTTGATCTCTTTATGTGCTTATTTTCCACAATTGAAATTGACAATATAATAAATGATAAATTATGCTTATGGAATGGAAATTCAATAAAATAGATATTTCTGTTATTTCCAAATTCATTTGTATATTCAGTGGAACCCTAAATTAAATACTAATATATTATTATATGCCAAAACAGATTTTAGGAGCGAAAGAACATTGATAACACTGATATTCACATTTTTCCATTAATGTTATAAAGATATTTTAAAAATCATCAGAAACTGAATAATCTTTCTTAAACATCTCTGCATAGACTGGCATTCTAAATGATTTCACTTTGTTTTAAGATATACTTTGACAAGGTTGAGGGAATGTCAATTCTCTTTTTGGATAATTTATTTGTCATTTTATTTCCACAATAACATTAATGTCATGATGCAAAAACAATAAAGCTTTGTGAAGGAGAGATAGATTTTGGAAGACAAGACTTTTTCCTACTCCTATCTTATTTGCTGATCAGAAAGGGAAAGCATACTTTTCTGTGCTTTGGGGGTTGGTGGACATACTGTGAAGATGTACTCTCATGGATAAGAACGTTCAGACTCCAGCTGAGAGTATTTGGAGAAGGCAGTGCCTGACAAGAATCTATACTGAAGAGCCAACGCTGATCTCAGAAAAATAATGATTCTGCTTAAATGCAATCTAAAAATTCTGTAACAAGGGAAGGAATTTTCAGTAGAAACAAGACAGGGCCTTATCTTTTTAGCTTTTTCTTTCAGTTAGAATCTTTTTATTTATTTGCACTAAGTTATTTTCTCCTTCAGATTTGCATTTATAAAAATGAGAAATCCAGTATTTAAATCAAAATAAACACATTCATATATTCTTGGAAAAATGTACGTTTATGTAAACTGCAGAGTATGGCAAAAAAAAAAAACAAAAAAAAAAAACCTTTAGGATAAACCGTTAGGACAACACTGAAATGTATGTCCAGATAACAGGGTTTGTGTCACATTATATGAAGTGTATGAACCAACATATAATCTTCACAAAGTCATGTTAGATGAATTTGGGCTATTCATTTAATAACCGTGGGACTCAGTTTTTCAATTTAGAATGTGAATATTTAGTTGTACAAAACATAAGACTTTTTAAATCTTATACATCCATCTAATAATTTCCTTTTGAAAATTGTGTTGTGTTATTCCACACAATATTTACTCTCAGTTTAAAACATATCTCTCCAGAGCCAGAAATAAGTAATGTATTATTTTACTCTTTTTATAAATGTTGAAATTAATAAATGAAATCAATGGAACACGTAGTAGCATAAAGAATGTAGGATCAAAGTGATAATAGAGGTAGAATTTTAACAGATTTATATGGATAATTGAGAGAAACATGACTATTTCCTCTCTTTTATGTTTAATGTCATTTTAACCCTCTTAACTCCTTATAATACTGTATACACATTGTACAATCTAGATCTTTATTATTTTTTTAAAATTATCAATCATACAGTTTTTTAAAAATCAAGTCACCTGGAAGCAGTTTGTTTTGAGTCAAGTGATGAATAATTCATTTTCATATCCAAGATATATTCATGGAGTTTCTTGCAATACCAAAGAATTTTAAAGTGCAGGACAGTGTGTGTATGTGTGCGTCTGTGTGTGTTTCAAAGAGAGAGAGAATGAATATGAAAGCAAGCTACAGGTGTTGAGAAAAAAAGGCCTTACTCTTATGAAGTTGATCCCATTTATTTTCCTTCCCATTCTATCCTAGCTGCTTCATCTTCTTCTCACCAAAATGTAATACTATTGCAGTTGAACGTTTCCCAGTAGGAAGAGATGTAGCTGCACATTCAAATTCCTCAAACCAAAAAGCAATCTGTACAGTATGGCAGGTATGTTGTTCCAGAAGAAAATTGGTTTTTGTGCATTTTAAAGGAAGAACAGTGAGTATCTGGGAGAAGAAAAATTCAGCCTGGAAGTAACCACAATTATCTCTCTTCAAGAGAGAAATTATTATTATTATTATTATTATTATTATTATTATTATTATTATTATTATTAAATACAAATGCAATTTATTTGATATATAGAGGACTATTAAATTCTGTATAATATAATATATAATATTTCAAGTACAGTGTGTTATGCTATAGTAGTTTATGTTTTTTGTTGGATTGGTTCATTTTGTCTAAGTTGAATTATCAACTTAGACAAAATGAACCAATCCAACAAAACAACTAGAATTGTTCCTAAACTTTATTTATCATCTTTTTTTTAACTTTTTTTTTTATTTTAAAGATGTGGGGTACAATTCAGGGTTAGGTGTACAAATGTTCATTATGCAGGTACCCGTGTTGATAAGGTGTGACCCAGGCAGATTTCCACTACTGCCAATCCTGCTTCCCCGACCCCGTCCTAGAAGTTTCCCACTACTGCCAAACCTTTTCTTAAAACTACACTAATCAAAACAGCCTGGTATCGGTACAAGAACAGGCATATAGACCAATGGAACAGAATAGAGATTCCAGAAGCAAAACCTCAACCAACTCATTTCTCAACCAACTCATCTTCAACAAAGCCTCCACAACCAATGACTGGGGAGGGGAGAACTTATAAAGTAAATGATGCTGAGAAAACTGGCTGACCACATGCAGAAGATTAAAACAAGATCCCTACCTATCCCCATACACACAAATTAAATGGACCAAAGACCTAAACATAAAACTTCAAACTATAAGAATCTTAGAAAGTATAGGAGACACCCTTATGGAAATTGGAACTGGCAACCAATTCCTGATCAAAATCCCAAGTATCCATGCCATAAGAGATAAGATAGACAAGTGGGACCTCATAAGACTGACAAGCTTCTGCAAAGACTAAGAAACCATCAAGAGAGCAGGAAGACAGCCTACAGACTGGGAAAAAAATATCTGTCAACTGTATGTTTGACAAAAGCCTAACATCTAGAATCTACAAGGAACTCAAACGTGCCAAAAAGAAAACAAAGAACCCCATTATAAAGTAGGCAAAAGATATGATTATTTAACATGCTTTATATATCTGCAAGAGTTGTAATCGTGTCACCTATTTCATTCCATGTTGACAATTTGTGTCTTCTTTTCTTCTTGTGAGAATTGTTGAAATTATTTTTTTAAGTTTACTTTAACACAATGATTAACTTACATCTGTTTCATAGGCAGTATATGTGACCTACTACTAAAGGAAACATATATCAGCAGTCTACAGAGAAAGTAAAAAAAAAAAATCATGTTAAGCTCAAGGAAAATGTGGATATTTCATGCATTTAAATCACATATCCATGTTGGTATTCAGCTTATATAGAGGTGACTGCATTCCTTTTCAAAGGTATATTAAATGTGTAGGATGAATACAATAGGATGAGTAATGACAGAAGCCTATGATTAAGATAGTTTACTGCTTATTAACACTAAATTGACAGTGTGAAGCTTTTCATGTAAGATGAGGTGGGACTTAATGGTTTATGTCTTTATCTGAAAGATGAATACATAAGATTTGTGGGTAGGTGAACAACTTTTAGTAAAACTCATATTTTTAGAAATTAACTGATGGGTTGAGATAGTCACAATAGCAGATGAATTTGGAATGGAGGCTTCTCCCTCAAACTAAGCAAAAAGATTATATAAGCAGTTACATAGGCTTAATTGAATTCAAGATTATTAGTATTATTTTGTGCTAAATAACTTAGTTCTATTTCATAGATCAGCATATAATAAACATATGCTGTACATGACCAGGACTAATGCAGTGCAGTGACAGGCACTTCTCTTGAGGGCAAAATTTTAAAGAGGCAATAAAACACACAGTAACTAATACAAATAATATTTAAACACAATATTTAAAAACTAAAACTTAATACAACAATTCCAATATGAACAAAGATCAAATTTGTTTTTGAAATATGGGATCTGACTTCCAGGATCTACAAGGAACTAAAATGAATTGAAAGAAAAAAAAAACATTAAAAAGCAGGCAAAGGATTCTCACCCTTCCTGTTCAACATGGTATTGGAAGTCCTAGCTAGAGCAATTAGACAAAAAATAGGAAATCAGGGATATCCAAATAGGAAAGAGGAAGTTAAACTAACCCACTTTGCTAATGATATGATGCAATACCTCAAAAATCCAAGAGAATCTGTCAAAAGAATGACTTACACTGATAAAGGACTTTTGCAACGTTTTGTGGTACAAAATAAATGTGCAAAAGACAGCTGCATTCTCCACAAGCAGGTGGAGAGCCAAATAAAAGGCATAATCCCATTCACAATATCCACCAAAAAAGTGAAATACCTTGGTATCTTCCTAACCAGAGAAGTGAAAGACCTTTACAATGAGAACCACAAAACACTGCTCAAAGAAATCCAAGAAGACACAAACAAATGGAAAAACATTCCATGCTCATGGACAGGAAAAATCAACATTGTTAAGATGTCCATCCTAACAAAGGCAATCTACAGATTCAATGCAATACCCATTAAATTAGCAAAATCATTCTTCTCAAACCTGGAAATGACAATACAGAAATTCATAGGGAAACATAAAAGACCACAAATAGCAAAAATAATCCTTACCAAAAGACACAAAGCAGGAGTTATCACACTTCCAGACTTCAAACTTTACTATAAGGCTACAATAATCAAAACAGCCTGGTATTGGTACAAGAACAGGCATGC
>CAUYQG010024633.1:0-19301 GCA_963574415.1 Tarsius wallacei | reverse complement strand
CACCTCGGCCTCCCAAAGCGCAGGATTACAGGCTGAGCCACCGAGCCCGGCCTTCTCTTTTTTTTAAAAATAGAGTTGGGGTCTCACTGTGTTGTCCAGGCTGGTCTCTCAAACTTCTGGGCTCAAGCAATCCTTCTGCCTCTGCCTTCCAAGCAGGTGGAACTACAGGCGCGTGCTACCATGCCCAGCTAATTTTTGATTTATTGTAGAGATGAGGTCTCGCCAAGTTGCCCAGGTGGGTCTAACCCGCAGGCTCAGGCAATCCACTCACCTCAGCCTCCCAAAGCACAGGATTACAGGCTGAGCCACCAAGCCTGGCTTGAATGTCTTTTTATGTACAAAAGATTCTGCAAGATTTATGAAAAATGCAGGATGTTTGGAATGGAAGAGGTAAGCAGGCTGATTAGGGAGAGCACCTACATGTGAAAACGCAAGTTAGGACACGGGAACAAGAGTGGGAGGGGAGCAGTCATCTGCACTGAGAGCTCTAAGGTTGAGACTCCAGGGACTGCGCAAATCCCAATCTTCCATACTTTCTGTAAGATGTCTTGGAACTGTGGAGGGAGAATTGTCACAGTTTACCCTCAAGTTTCTGTAGGTGGATTTAGTGGATTTACCCCTTTCTGTCGGTTTGTGCTCTTCCTTTTCCTATGTCAGTCAAGACAGATTTTAAGCACCCCTTATGGAAAAGCATCACACCAACTGGCTTCAAATCCTGGCCCCACCTCTCACAAGGTCTAACAACTTTGGGCAAGTTCGTTCTCAGCACTGGAGAATAAGAACAATAGTCCCCAACTGCAAGCCTAGCTGTAAGCATTAAATGACTTAATGCAGGTAAACTCCTTACCATTGTGCTTGGCATACAGAAAAATCTTAAGAAGTACTAGCTACTATTTTGCAACTTGGGAAGAGATGAGTAATAGAGGAAGCCTCCTATGTTGCAACTTGGGAAGAGATGAGTAATAGAGGAAGCCTCCCTCAAGAAGCTTGCACTACAGGAGGAGATAGACAAGCAGACAACCAGCTATACGCAGCCTGATAAAAACTGAGCCATAAGCACAGAGAGGGGAGCCATTTGTTCTAGTTATAAAAATCAGAAGAGGAGACATTTGAATTTCAAAAATGCAGAGGAATTGGCCATGCCTAGAAAAAGTTGCGGCAAGGGAGAGCCTAGCAGCTGGGAAGGAGCAAAGTAAAAAAGATAGTGCATCTAAGAAAGGAAACAGCATGAGCCTAAACAACAACAACAAAAAAGTATCTCTTGGCTTACCTATTCTAGTCTCGTGATCTTTATTCATTCATTAGCTGCCAAAAGGACCATGAGTTATTTCTCCAACAGACAAAAAAGCGCAACCCCAGTGAACTGTCCCTAGCCCCATGCAGGCAATGAGTAATCCAAGATAGAAAAGAACCATAGTGGTCAATTCTCAAGGTCCAGTCCAGATCTCTAATTATTTTTAGCTACAGAACAGGTATACTTTTAGAAGCAATTTGTGAGTTTCATGAAATGTGACCAACTAGGCACCGCCTCCATGCTGTGAAGATTGGGGAAGCGCTCAGAGACCATGGAAGGAAACAAACACAATCTGTTCATTATTAAAGCAGAGGACCTCTCTGAAGCCACAAGCAGAAGTAGCATTCTGTCTGCCATTCAGTCACTGCTAAATCTCAGAACTGACAAATGTTAACATCCGGATTAGTGATTTTTATTCACGAGGATCCTGGCTCCACCCAGGACATTGATCTGGTGCCACCGAGAGCAACCTGACACAGGATAGTGCGATTTAGTTAGCATTGACGGTGCGTTCCAAAAGGGAAACCCAATCTCCTGCATGACCTCTCGGAGAGTATCACAGTACTAGAGGATCCTGACATGGGAAACCTGGGGCCAAGCACAGAGCCGGAATGGGGTGAGAGGTGATGAGAAGGTGGGAGGGGAGGCAGAGAGATGGGAGGGAACAGAGACTTGAGGCTCTCAGGTCCTTCATCCACCATTCAGTGACTTTTTCATTTGCCTCTTACAACTTGTCAGCTCTTTCTAAGGTCCTGGGAATACATCAGTGAACACAATTTGATTCTGGTCCTTCAAGGTTCAATGTCTAGATGGAGAGAAAGCAGCCAGAACTACTGTGAGACAATATGGCAGGGGTTGCAATAGAGATAAGTACTATGTGCAATGGGAAAAAAAGAAAGGGGTGATCAAACCTTCCTAGTACAGGGTTCCTAGTACACAGACTCGGGCGGAAGAAATGTCATGGGAGTCTGTGCTGAAAGGACAGACAGGAGTTTAACAGAGAAAGCAGCATGCACAGGGATCCTGAAGTATGCAAGTGTGCAGTCCTGTAACCCTGTATGGGTCCTGCCACAAACTAGTTGGATCATCACAAAAGCATTATCTGTGCCATTTCCTTCTAACATGGGGAACGTTATTTCCAGGGATGCTGGAAAATAATTCCATGATCCATTGGCCAGAACCAATGGCTAACTTGGGATAATAAGGATGCAGGGCTCAGTGGGCAGAGCTACAGTTCAGGAATCCAAAGAAGTCCTTTGTTCTTTTCTTAGTGGCCAGCTCCTTCCTTCCTCCTCCTCATGAACCTGATCCCTCTCCTTTGCCACACAACAGTGGGAAACACCAACAATGTGATGGGTAGGATTTATTCCTTTTCTAGCATCTTAGATTTGAGGATCATGAGTCATTTCCACTCATTACTTTCGCACCGGTGATATAGATTTCTAAATATTAATCACTTAGAGACTCAATGTTAACAACTGATTTGTAAACTTAGTTGTATCATTTTGTTAAAAATTAAATCGTTTATTTACTTCAAAGAGCATAATCCTGATTTTCTGTCAATAAAGAGAACAGGAAAGCATAAGAAAAACCTACCACCCCTCTTATTTGCTAAGGAGATCCAGGGTCTTTAGGAAGGAATTAAGAGGTAAACGTGATGAAGTTAGTGGCACTCAGGCTTCCTGAAGTTAGAGATGCTCTCTAAACATTGGAAGTCATGGACTTGAGCTGACTTCTTTCCTTTCATGGAATTTTGAATTATATAAAATTTTATTGTAATCATATTATTTCAACCTTTCAAATCGATGCCAAAGTGTGCATCCAAAAGTGACATTTTAGAAGTCTACTAACTTTAAAATATTAGGCATTGATTCAAAATTGCTCCAAACTAGAAGATACTGGTATATCTCCAAAAAAAGAAAAAAGGTAGAAAGAATTTGTCTCCAGAATTTAAAGGGAAAAGTTCTAAAAAATACTTTCATCAGCTTTTAACACATGATATTAAGACCTATCACATTCTATCATCAGTAACATCAGTGACCTTGCAAAACAGAAAAAGGCATCAGATAAACCACGACAGGAAGATCCGTCTGTAGGATCATCTACAAGTAATTTGGGCTCCAGGAAGTCTTCAAATCTTGATTTACACTGCATCAAGCAAATCCTGGAGGATGTGAGAAGGACAAATGCTAACTCTTATTCAAAACAGAGAAAGCCTGTGATCATTTTGCCTCTCCCACCCTGTTATTACAGGAATTTCTCTTGTGAAAGTGTGACTGTAGCTCTCTTGATTTTCTCAGAATTGAAGATGACAAAAATAGCCTTTAATTAACCAGCTACAAAGTAGGATAATGGCTTTTCTTAACCTCCAGGCAATTGTCTTGTGCTGGTCTGACATGTGTACCTTCAAGGTCACTCTGCAGTCTTTCAGAACAGTAATTTATTTACTGCCATTTTAAAAGTTTTTCGTGTTCAAGTAGTAAGAATGGAGTCCTGAGTGTGAGAGGTAAGAAGCCTGGCTCCCAAGAGCCAGCAGATTCATCTGAAGGTCCTGACCTGTGTGAAGCCGTGTCCTGGCCTGTAAACACGTCAGAATGACATTAGCCGTGTATTTTACAAAGTATGCCCTGAGTGCGTCCATTATGCCTGGTCTAATGGAACTGCATTCCTCTAAGTGCTTTTTAAGTTGTGTAGACAGGAGAGCCAATATCCCTTCAGGGTACTCAGATTCTTGACGGCCATAAATAGCAAGCTAGGCCCCCCCAGGGTGATCCTGGCTGCTTTGAGATCCATTGAGACAGAAGGCACGAGTTCAGTTTGTCTTCTGTCACCATCTTGCCCATTGACCTGAGCTTCTGCTATCCTTATTTATTCAACTTTCCTGAGTTGGAGACGAGAGAAGAAACTAATGTCACTATCCTTCTAGGTGATTTCTATCAGTTGACCATCTCCCATCTACTCACACTGTGCTAAATACCTTACCTGCACCATCTCATTTAATCTGCTCCCCACCCCTAACCCAGTGAGTACCATTACTACTACAATTTTGCAAGAATAAAACTGAAAATTAAGAAGACAGAACAACAGGCCTAAGGTTACAGAGCTAGTAAGTGGTAAAATTTGAACCAGGTCTGTCTGAGGTTCAAGCTAGACTCTCTTTCCTCTGAAGCTCAGTGGCATTTTGGTTTTGTATCTTATAGACCTCTAGAATTCAGACGGATCATTAGAATCATGCCATCTTGCCAAGAGCAGTAGTCATGCCCATAATCCCAACACTTTGAGAAGCAGAGACAGGGAGAATCGCTTGAGCCCAGGAGTTTGAGACCATCCTGGGCGACATAACGAGACCTCATCTCCATAAAAAATAAAAATAATTAGCCAAGGCAGGGTGGTGCACACTTGAAGTCCCAGCTACTCAGGAAGCTGAGGTGGATGTACTGCTTGAACCCAGGAGTTGGAGACTGCAGTGAACCATGATAGTACCACTGCACTCCAGCCTAGGCAACAGTGATACCTTGGCAAAAAAAAAAAAGCCATCTTCACTTTACGTGAGGGATTTTAACTAGCTAGGGTTATTAGCTCACGGATGACAGAGTATGACTCGATTCAGGACTCCTGTCTCAGAAATCCTCTATGTCCCTGAACAAATTCTCTCTGCTGATTTCAGTAAATGAAAAGATCTGAAGCCTTGAGAAGGTCAGTTGGGGTGTGTATAAATGTAAATCAGCAGCAATCAAAATGTCATTATAGGATAATCCTAATTTGTTAAGAAATAAAAATTATCTTTATCATCTATTTGTTTTCTTTACCTATTAATATTTCACAAATTCATTTTGAACATTTTCCCTTTCTTGTGACAAGTTCATTATCTAACCAAGCTCCTCTACCTTCATTAAAATCAGCAGGGTTTCCAGTAAGTGATAATGGACTTGATGTTTTTCTATGCATAAATTTATGTTTATGTGTATGCATATGTATGTTTATATATTCATATGCATATATGGATATATTTAGTATTTTCGCATCTAGAGCAAAAATTGGCTAACGTTCCAACATAAATGCCTTTAAATTTAGGCACAAAAATGTCTTTAGTAATAATAGAAGTAATATTTAAGCGGAATGTTTGACCTATGAATATTCTCAGTAAGTATCTGTGGAATGAATAAATTATTTGCTTAAGCATTCCTTCTGGTTTGAAATAGAATACTAATTTCTAAAACTTTAACTTGCATTTAGTCCTGGGCTTTTAGATGTGACTGATGACATATCAACCATATGTAAAATATCCTATAGCTTTAATACATGACAGCAAAAAATACGTCCTAAAACACTGAAAAGCAATAAAACTTTCTTGAAAAAAAGCATTCAGATATTCTTGCGAACTACTCTGAGGCTTAAAAAAAAAATCACAGCATGTTCAGGAAGAGAAAGCAAAAAGTAGTCCATTTTACCAATATAAAGTGAAATAGACCATTGGACTTGATTCCACTGTATTCATAGTGAAATGTGAGGACAAGAGAAATTTATTATCAACTACCTCTTCCAGAAGTTGCCAGTGAATGCATGCTTAGATTCCTGTACTCTTTCAGGAAGTCCAATTAATCAATCCTTCCAGCCCATTGAAATATATGTATATCCAATGTTTTCAGATGATCTTTCCTTTAAACTCTGTACAGAAACACAATTTCAGTGCATTAGAAAGTTCTGTGAGAACCCAAATTGTACAGCCTCCAGATAAACCTACCACGGAACCCTGGATCCTAAGTCAATATTGACATGCTGTTGCTGTGTTCCAACAGAAAAGGCAGAGATAATTTATATCCAAGTCTGACACAACAAACCACATATGTTTTCCTAGTGGCAAACCATAAAACAAGAACCACCATGATGCAATCAGAGACGCACTGTTTATTAATAAATGCTTTTATCACTGTTTTCTCATGTGTCAGGCCAATTTAAAAAAGCAGAATAAAAATCAATGAGCGGAGGCTATGAGGTCTGCCTTTCAGAAACAGGACTGCACAAAAGGTTTACTGTCTGCCACCCAAATCAGGGCTGGGTCACTTGGGAGTCTCCCACTCTGAGGGAGCCCTGTCCACCCTGCAGAAGAGCTTGCTATCGTAGTAAAAGAATGTCTCCTGGGCCCTGCAGTTTCAAGATAGGCTTGGGGAGTGTGCTTGGTGGGATAGCAGATCATCTGATCAGGCTTGGCTTAAAGCAGCAGCAGACCAAAAACTGAAGTGGAACTTACCCCATCACCATGAAGCAAAAAAAAAATGTGTCCATTAGGCGTCTTGGGGCTCGGTAAATGGCACTGCACCTACAGCATTTACATATGCAGCAAATTTCTCACTGCTCTTGGAAGGGAGCGAGCTGTGTGTTGGACAGTGCCCTGTCACTGGCGTTCTTTCACACATACTAAGCCTTCCAGAAGATGTCTGGGCACAGAAGATGCCCCAAAATTGCCCTGCAAGGCACTTACCAAGTTTATTTTTATCCTTTAGTACCTATCTTTGTGACTCCAACCATATCAACCTCTCTCTCTCTCTCTCTCTCTGAACCCTCAAATCACTTTGGACCTGAATTATTTGCATAATATTCACCTATGACAGTTTCACCCCATTCATTATTCTTATGAATATGTAGTCATTTGTCGTCTTCTGGTCACCTACATCCATTTATGGGACTTCAGGTAACATCCTCCAGTTCTCCTTTGGGCAAGCCAGTCTAACCAGCCCTGCTGGGGTTCATCATGTAGCTTTGTCTCGAGAGATGGGAAAGAAATGTTGACTTATCCCACTACGCCTGAGCCCTGGAGGAATGATCCCCAGGGGGCCTATGGTAAGAAGACAGCAGAGTCTGCTGAGAGACAGAGAAATACAGAGATCCAGTGGCTTATTTTAAGTCTTAAATCCAGTGTTTACCCCCCATATCTTTAAAATAAAATAAAGGCTTTCGCCCCCTTCTCTACCTTGGGGAGGTGACTCTCCTCTTTCTCTCTCTAATTTACTTTCTAAATGAACTACATTTTCGAATCTAAAAATAAAATAAAATAATTTTTAAAAATAAATAAAATTTGTTCCCACCTATAAATATATAAATCCGGTATTGCCCAAAGTTAGCCTGAAATTTGAACTTTCCAAGTATATGAGATAGCAACTTTCTACTTTTTGCCTAAGCCAATTTGAATTGAGTTTCCTTTCACTGGAACTAAAGAATCTAGCTGATACAGTTAGCTAGATATTCTCCTAGTACGTTTTCACTCCCTCTCAAAGACAGCACCAGAACCATGCTGTGTTCCCTATAGCCTTAGAATGAAAGTACACAGGATTCACTCAAAAGTGCGTTGCTTCATCTGTCTTCTGGATTGTTCTATTCCATTTGACACTGAAACTGGAAAGCAAGTATAAATTCATGATGTCCATGGCAAACCCACTTTGAGGCTCCAGTAAGTCTGGTGCTGCCCCAGGTCAGACACTGGTTCTGAATTCTTGACAGCCTACCTAAAGCTAGTCCCTCCAACCTTATTATCTGGTTATTCACAACTCACAACCCAAATTGAGGTGGACATAAGCAAAAGATCATATTTCTCTTTCAAAGTCACTTGACTTTTTTTATATATATAGTGGTCAAATCTTCTGAACACCAAAATGAAGACATATGGGGAGTAAAATTCTAGCCATATGGTCACTTCTTTCCACAGGTGGAACAGGCTTATGTATAAATCTTTGTGGATTTCCCCAGGTAATTTGTTTCGTGGAATGTTACCCAATAGAATAATGCATTTCCTCCAAATTCTAGGACAACTCAACATGCATACCAGCCCTCTTTATACAATTATAAATCAAGGAGTTAATAACCACATATATAAGGTGTGTATGTGAGTGTGCGTGTGTGGACAGTAGATGGCCATGGAGATGTCCACATGGTCACCTTGATCAGAAAAGCAACTCATTCATTTTGCCCACATTCAAAACCCACTGGAGTTTCTGCATTGCGAACTTTTTTCAGTTTCTCTGCAGCCATAGCCCTTCACGAACATATTCACTCTGGCCTTGTTTGTGAGCCATTGCCACCTTCAGGCATTACTGATCACCTAGCCAATGTGATTGGTGATACAGTATCAGGCAGTGTCTCCAGGAGGGTAGGCTACAGCAGTGAGCAAGACAGTCAAGGCTCCAGCCCTCCCAGAGTTTATATTCCAACAAAGATGATAGAGAATAAACAAGCAACTAAGCGATCACAATTATTTCAGATAGTGGTAAATATTATGAGAAAAATATAACAGGATGATATGAAGGAGAGTGAGTCTGAGGAATGGGAGAATTTTCACTAAGTGATCAGTTTTGCACAATGGTATGCTGTTGGCTCCCACCTAAAAATCTATGTGTATGAAGCGTTGGCTGTCTTTTCTTTGACTCCATGTCAAAAGACCTTTCTCAGAACAGGGCGAGGAGTTGCAGGGCAATGTCTATCTCACTGAGAATTGCCTGTTTTCTCCTTTTTTGTCTTCCTTCTACACCTTCCTTCCACTGGGAGAATTCCCTTTCCTTGCTTTCTTAAGTAATACAATTACAGACTTGTTGCCTTAATGCCATAACTACCCACTGCACCCAGCGCTCAGGTCTGCCACATATGCGATGTAGGTTTAACAGTTGGCAGCCAATGTCTAAAGACCACAAATCTACTAAGCTGGGCAAAAGGACAGAGGCACTAAGCTTGTCTCTATATAACTTCTATCGCATGCAGCTACAGCTGTGGTACAAGTGGCTGACCACTCCTGAAGTTATGGGTTGAATGTCTCCAGATAACTGCAAATCTGGGCAATCTAGAGCACCAGTGCCCTCTCATGGACGAGTCATGAAGCATCCTCAAGAGAACATGCACACCCCAGCTCTAAGATGGAGCTAAACTACACACAATACCTCGCAGTCACTGCTCTCCTCCATAAATGAGGAAGATCCCGGTGTGCTGTCAGGAGAAGCTAACTCTGCCCAGTCTCTTCTTTCCCCTCCAGAAAAGGATCTGCACCTGCTGAGTATCTCACTCCTGGTACCACCAAATTTAAGGATCATTAAAGGATCCATCCCAACCAAACATAAATCTTTTTAGAATGATTCACTTTCAAGAAGTCATGAGTGATTTGCCAGTCAGTAAGAATGGTGAGGCAGTTATTCCTTAATAACAAACTTTGACCCAAGGCAAAAGGAAGGACTTTGTGGGCACTGAACTACTTAGAGTACTGGGAATGGTTCGGAAAGAGAGTCTGCTCCCAGGACAAACTTGACTTATGAGATTCATGTACATTATCTTAACGAATGCCCCCAATGACAAAAAAATGCATGGAATATTGTTATTCTAATACATATTGCAGGTGAGGAAATCAAGTCTGACACCACTGAACCTGACATACATACGGCCAAGTTCAATAGATAAGTTTCTTCTTTTTTTAATTAATTTTCTGTTTTGACAGCTAGGAATACAAATGGTTTCTGGTTACATGGATGCATTATATAGTGGTGAAGAAGTCTGGGCTTTGAGTGTGCCCATAACCCCCACTAGTGCACACTATACCTTACAGGTGATTTTTCATCCCTCACCCCCTTCTCACCCTCCCCCTTCTGAGTCTCCAATGTCCATTATACCATTCTGTATGTTTTTGTAGACTTTTCACTTAGTTCCCTCTTAGAAGTTAGAACACTCAGTATTTGGTTTTTCACTCTTGTGTTACTACACTTGGGATAATGGTCTCCAATTCTGACCAGGTTGCACCAAAAGGCATTATTTTGTTCTTTTTTATGGCTGAACAGTATTCCATAGTGTAAATATACCACATTTTCTTTATCCATTGATTAGTGGGTGGGCATTTAGGTTGGTTCCCCATTTTTACCACTGTGAATTGTGCTGCAGTAAACATACAAGGGCAGGTGTCTTCTTTGTACAAAAACCACTTTTCCTTTGGGAGACAACAAGTAGTGGGAATCTCTTCTTTACTCTGCTTTTAGATATTCTAAGAGGAAATTTTCAAAACCGAGGTCATTGTCTTTTAATGCCTACCACCAGGAAAAGGTGGAGTACAGAGGAACTCGTAACCAAATGCTACCATTCTTGAGATCAATTCGATTTTTATACCATTCCTCTTTTTAATTCAACAATTTTTTTAAAATCATAGATTAGTAATTATCAAAAGGCATCTACACAGGAATGGTCATATTTTTCTGTAACTGAAAGTTTACAGAGAAGTTTCTTAATGAACATAATATACGAATGCTAATGACATTATTCACATTTATCAAACTTAGGTTAGCCGCTATGCCCATCATGAAATAGATATTCATCTCATTAATACGGCAGTTAACGTCTAGCATGTGCTCTTGAAAAATGGGGCAAAAGGAAGTCAGTATCTCCACATAAAATCAAAAATCTGAGGTTGCTGGAGGGTCAGAGACCATGTCACATTCACCACATGCTATTATTAACACTGTTATCATTATCCTCAATATTGTTGGTGGCCGTGGTGATATATGTTGGCACGGGGAGACCTTTAATGGATTTATGTAGGACCAGGAATGTTTACCTTCAGGATAAGATAAGAAAGGCCACTAGGGGCTTTTCCCCCCGTATTGCTTGGAAGGTGTGCGTTTTCTCCTTGAAGAGTGAGAGCATGAGAATTCAGCTAACTATTTATTCCCATAAACATACTGGCTGTTTGGAAGGGGAACTTGCTTGGAAGTGTCCCAGTAGCAACAGAAGTCAATACAGAATTGAAAAACATAGTAGGAAATCTACCTTGTGGGTAATTTATAGACTAAAATGTGAGAGATGCATCTTCTTCCTGAGGGTCATATTTTGAAGAGCGACATTTCCCTTCAGAAAAATGTTATAGGGCCCTGATAATATTGTTGCAGAGATAAATAACCAGAAAGCAGATGGGTTAAGTAAGCTACCCCAAGGTAACCCAGTTAGTAAGTGACAGAAGTTAGCACCTGAATTCCGGTCTCTCACTGCAGTCCTAATAACCTTTTCACTAAAGCCTACTGTATACCCAAGTAGACCAGCTAGACTATGCCCATGTCTCATGGACATAGCCAATTACTGTTTACTCAACTGTTTCTTGTGCTTTGCTTTGGGTCATTGTAATCCGTGGGGAGCAGTGAAACTCTTTTCTGCTATCATCCATGTAGCTGAGCTATAGTGTCCTGTCTAATGATATCCCCCAAGTGTCATCGTTTTGTGGCCAGTATGGAGATGTGGCTATCACCACATGACCTGTGCCCATGCATCCCAGTTAAAAATCAAATCAGTATCCATGGGGACAAATTAAAGTTGCAAGTCAGTCATGATTGGCATTCACATTTCACAAGTAATATATGGGTTGATTCTTCCACACACAAAAAAAAGTGTCCTAGGGCCCTAACTTTCACCTTTAATAAATCAGAGCTTGTTTAAAAGATTCAACATCAGAGCCCAAGACTTCAGTCTAGTAAGCTCATGTCAAAGGAGTTAATCACATTCCAGTGGATTGGCTTGCTTCACTTTGTGAGAGAAAATGCACCAAGAGATTTTAAGATGGTAACAGAGATAGTGTACCTTCTCTGGGCCTTGGGATTTCCATGGGGGAGGGAGGGAGGCTGATATAGCTTCTTTCCTCAGATAAAGTTTACACTACCAGTAGATAATATTCATGTAGGCCTCAAAATTGTAACCTGTAAAGAACAGCATTGTTAGCTCTAAGGTTTAAAGTTTTTTAAAACAATAAATCCAGGTCCAGTTCCATATTACAAGTAGAAATTGAATTTCCGATCTAAAGTGAAAAAAGCTTTTGGTTTATAGACCTTGTTCAAAGATTCACTATGATGACAAAGCAAAGCTGTATGAAATTTAAAGCTTTTTTGTGCAAATTTTGACCTATATCCCTCTATTGATTAGCCATACCAAATCTCTCCTTTCTTTTTCTGACTGCCCACCTCTTTCCCATTTCTCTTCTGGGTTAGTAAGTAAAAGAAAGAACAAGGAACTAATATCTGCCAAGGGCTCTGATATAATTCTGGAGAAGATGGATGTGGGAAAATACTTTACTGATCTGTTTATCGCCACCCGGTAGGGCCATGGTTAACTGAGACTTGGTTTTGGCATTTCCTCTTATTTCAAAAAAGAGAAATAAGGAAGTATATATCAAACATGTATTTGCTATCTCAGCAAAAAGCTCCTTATCTCCCCCACAGCTTCCTGTCAAGCCCCAGAAGGTTTCGGGGTCAATGATTATCATCTCTCTATTCAGACACTTTGACATCTGTGAATATGTTGACCTTGAGGATTGGACTAAGTCAGTCCTAACAGATGTTAATTTGATTGCTCCGTTCTGACCTCTCCTGAGGTCTGGCTTTTGTCTTCATCACTATGTTAAGACAGTGATAACCTCCCTGAAGTCATAAAACTGTTCTGATAAGACTTATCGATCCTGGATTTGAAATTGAACAGATAACCAACGTGTATTGTGGTAAACTTTTAACCTGCTCACTAAGACATATGTCCACCAGGACGGAAACAAGAGCTCACGCTTTTTGTCTCATAAAAGACCTGCCTATCATTTGTTTTTACATTAATAATTACTGCTTTAAAAGTAACACAACCTACTCTGTCTACTTTGCATTTATTTTTATCAGCTTCTGACGAGAATAAGAACAATTATAATCAGGAAACTAATGAAACTCCTTTCCCTAGAAAATTTTGGACTGGAAAATTTGGAAGACAACACTGGGATATTACAATAATGATACACATTTTCTACCTTTAAACAAGTACTGCAGATTTCAGCTCAGTGTTAAAAATGATGACTATCAGCCTGGCTCGGTGGCTCAGCCTGGAATCCCGCGCCTTGGGAGGCTGAGGTGAGCGGATGGCCTGAGCCCGCGGGTTCGAGACCCGCCTGGGCAACTTGGCGAGACCCACCCCCCATCTCTACAATAAATAAAAAATTAGCCGGATGTGGTAGCGCGCGCCTGTAGTTCCAGCTACTCGGAAGGCTGAGGCGGAAGGATCGCCGGAGCCCAGCGGGTCGAGGCTGCGGTGGGCGGGAGCGGCTGCTGCCCTCCAGTCTGGGCGACAGAGTGAGACTCCAACTCAAAAAAAAAAAAATGATGACTATCTCTTTGTACAGGTAAAGTTACAGAAGCCCTGGGGAATAAAACCATTTCTTGTTGTGCTGTAGTGAGAAAACTTGGAAGTGAAGCAGAACTAGCTCAAATCTTAGCTTCACAACTTACATCTAGGTGTTCTTAAGCAAATGACTGGCTAGAGCTGAGTGTGAATTTCCTCATAGGTAAGATGGGGGTAACATCTACCTTGGCTATTAGGACTAAAAAGAAAACTCATCCTTCAAACATACATATCCCAAAGAAACACTGAAACCTAGCGTCCTCATTCCCAAGATTTCTTGTTAACCATGCTCTCAAATGCTAATTAATGAGCTACATATTAATGATGTATTTTCTGTTGTTATTAGAAGCTTCTTAACTTATGGTAGAGATAATGGCCAAATGCTTTCAGAATAATAGAAACAGGAACTTAAGGCAGGAAAAAATATTAAATAATCACTAACTATAAAAATGTCCCCAGAATGAGTAAATCGTATGTCGTGAAAACTTGGAACAGATGGACTCAGATCAGGAATTTTGTTGAGATAGAGGAACACGGTCTAACTACCGTCAAGCGCAGACAGTGGATACAAGATCTAGAAGGTTCTAGAAGTCACTGACTGCTCTAATCTAAACAGTCCTTAAGTGTGACCTCTGGCAGCTTTATCAGCCTCTGAATTATTCTCCACAGTGAAGCCACAAGTTTCTCGTGGGGGAAAAGCACCCCCCAAAAGGAAGAAAAGTCAGGATCACATTCAGAGGTGGCTGAGCCGACTGTCAGCTCTCCCTTCCTGTTTGCTGATGCCTGGAATTCTTTTAACTGGAGTGAAACACCTTTCATCTCATAATTATACCTAAAAGGCTTAAACTTCACAAGTCTGGGTGTTGATGAGTATGAGTTCCAGTCAAAATGCAATCAGTCAGCATCAATCAACAGATAGCAGTGACTGGTTATCAGATCCCTCTCTGTTTTGAGAGAGGAGAGAGGTGAAGAGGGCAAGGTACTGGACACCTGAAAGGAAAGCAAGAGTCACCACCAGAGGGAACACATAGGAAAGGGCTTTGCTTATGTCATAGTTTCGCCTCAGGTGGGTCCTGTTTGCAGCTGGGAGGGGGCAACAAAAGCCGACTGAACTCTGAGATTGGTTTAGGGAGGTTTTGAGGTTTCTAAATTTTGTTCTGTTTTGTTTTGTTTTGTTTTCATTTTTGTTTGATCGGGCCTCTGCAAATATCATACATCTGCTAGCAATGATTTATAAACTGCTTCTACTTTGGTGGTGTTTATTTATTTTTCATAGGGCTTGTTGGCTTCTTACTGGGGGAAAAAGGGGGGAAGGGGTCCTGCTAAATTGATAGCCTAGGTGCTAGAAGACAGAGTCCATGCTACACCAGATGCCACAACATATTCCTTCCATGGTGAACCAGCCCTGTCAGCCAGACTATCAGTCAATAGTCAGATAATCAGTCAGTCAGTCAGTCAGATAGTCAGCCAGACTAACTTAGTCAAGTGAGTCAGTCAGTCAGACAGTCAGCCAGCCAGTCTTAGTCCCACCATCGGTCAGTCAGTTGAACATTCAGGATTATATTTATACAATAAGCCAAAATGCTGCCATAGCTGAAATCTGCTTTCCCCTTTAGAATTTCCATCTAAGTTGAGTGAGTTTTAAATATAAAGTAGGTTGGGATCCAGACCAAAGGATTACAGTAGTTTCTGGTGACATGGCGTTAATCTCCCACTTCAGCCAGTTGCAGGCCAGACTTCCAGATCCTTCAACAATCTTTTTTTCATAGTCCTTGAGCCTGGAGTCCGAAGATCTGGTGCTTGACATAATGTGAGCCGCATGACAGGAGTGCATATCAGTTAAAGTGATAGTAGCCATTATAAAAGGAAAATCTTGGGACTTCAGTGGGGAAGCATAATAGAAGTTTACTTCTTCCTGGGGTGTTGGGTCAGAGATCCAGGCTGAGAGAGGTTTGGCCTTTCAACAACCACGTGGAGAATCAAACAGGAAGTTTGTATGAGTCAGGCCTGGAAGTGGCCCACATACTCCCACCCACATTCCCTTATCAAAACTCAGTCATATGTCCATATCCAACCACAAGGGAGGCTGGGAAACCATCTCTGGGCCCAAGAGGACTGGGAAACATACTGGGTTTCTAGCTAGTCTCTGCCATAGCACTCAATAAATATTTGCTGAATGAATGATTCTAAACCTCATACAGCCCCTTGCTGAGCCTTATGACTATGCTTGAATGTCTAAACTTAAAAATATCTGTGAAGTTTTATTTGCATGAAGAGCACACTATCTTAGAGGGCTTGCTATGGTCTGATTGCTTCTGTCCCCCCACCCAAATTCATATGTTGAAATTCTAATCCCCAAGGTGATAATAATAGGAGATGGGACCTTCGGGGGATGACTTGATCATGAGGGCACTAATGAAATCAGTACCATTCTAAAGGAGACTCAAGAAAGACCCCTTGTCTCTTTCTGCCAAGTGAGGTTAGAGTGAAAAGACAACCATGTAGCAGGCAGGAAACAGGTCTTCAGCAACATGGGTCTACCAGCACCTTGATCTTGGACTTTTCAGCCTATAGAACTGTGAGAAATTAATTTCTGTTTTTTATAAGCAATGCAGTTCGTGGTGTTTTGTTATAGCAGCCAAAACAGACTAAGATAGGGATTTTGTTGGTATGTTTTTTAAGAGGAGTTTATGAATCTGAATAACTAAATGGATTTATAAAGTGACAGCAGTCAATATGACCTTTTCTCACATGAATTTTCACCTAGAAAGGCTGAAAAACAAGTTCGAGGACTCTGTGTACAGTAAACACAAGTAATACAATTGGGGCAATTTGAAATGATAAGATGGTTCTCTTTTTCTTTCTCTAAATTATATGGTGTACATTTGAAAGCATACATGATGACTCATTTTGAAACTCCTTGTGTCCGATAGAAAAACGGCTTCACAAATTAATATCATCAACTTAAATTATTCACACATGCACAATGACCTAGGTACATGGTTATTTATTACAGCATTCTTTGTAATAGTATTTGATTAGAAACAATCCAAGTATCCCTGTTTTAAATTATCCTAAACCAATTTGATTCTTCAGGAAATGTCAGTTTCTTCTGGTAACTATTGATAGTCTCTGACCATTGGAGGTTTATGGGGCCTATGTGTTCTTCACCTTACAGTTTCTCTTTCAGATGCTATGGTAAAATTCCACACCAAATTCCCGGTACTATGAAAGCAATTCTCAGACCAAATTCTGCCAATTCTACAAATACTTACTAGTGAGCAGAGTCAAAATGCAGACACATA
Source organism: Tarsius wallacei (assembly GCA_963574415.1). Lineage (NCBI taxonomy): Eukaryota > Metazoa > Chordata > Mammalia > Primates > Tarsiidae > Tarsius > Tarsius wallacei. Next base: position 2,543 of record CAUYQG010024633.1, on the reverse strand, counting down.
ACATATTCAATAGCTAGAGATGTTCACTTTCTGTCCTAGGTAATTCAAACAGAAGCCAAGCTATTCAGAGAGAAGGCCTGGGCAGCATTCTGGTCAAGTCAGGTGACAAGGTACTCTGTGAAGTGAAGGACACAGAACTAGTGGGCCACCTCTGTATCCTATACCAATAGCAATAGATGACTTGCTCAAGAGATTCCTTTACTTTGTTCATTCAAGGACTGTGAGGTGTGTTTGATCTTCTTAACCAATCATCTATTTTGAACTTGACTCATTTCACCCCTTATGCTAATTAGCAAATCTTCTGGTGCAGATTTCAATAAGGATATTTGAAGTGCTAAATAATCACTCTCGAAATGTGGATTGTTGATCAGGCTATTTCCAATGCCAACTAATTATTCCCAAGGCCCAGATTAGCTTTTATTCATGCATATACCACAGAATTTACTCTAAATTATTTCACAGAAATTTACCATGGAGACAATACACTTTTCCATCAATAAGGGACTAGTTAAATAAATCACGGTATACCCATAAAACAAAATACCGTGTAGCCATAGGAAAGAATGAGGGCACACACATGAATAGCTATGGAAATGTGGATGCTCTTGGGGTTACATAATCTCATGAAAACAGACAAGCACATATATAGCATACCTCCACTTGAGTAAAAAAATAATTCATATGTTGTGTACATGCATAAGTATATCTGGAAAAAGCCCAAGAACTGGATTATATTGGTTCCATGGGGGAGTAAGGTAAATGTGAGGGTACTGGGATAGGAAAGAGACATATCCTATTTTCCCTTTGTATCATTTCAATAAAACAGATTAAACCACCTGTAGTCTTTACACGCTTTACAGAGTACAATTTTGAAGGATGCCTCAGTGAACATTCACATATTTACTCATTCTGTTGATGTGGCAAAGAAGACTGAAGTCACAGACACGCCTACTGCCTGACTAGTGGTTAGGGACACTTCTGCCACTCTGCAAAGCATCCCCAGCTGAGTGTTACTCTTCTTCCTCTGTGACTTGTGCATACCTTGACTCTGCCATGGTCACCTGTCCCATGTCCTTCTGCGCCCCACGCTCAGGGGCTCCAACGGCCTCGTGGTTCTCAGCAGTGGAATCTGCAGCTCTGTTTTCTGTCTCAGTCACACCCGGAAGAAAGTTCACGAGAAACGGACACAGAATGGTATGCAGTTTTTCCTTCTACAGTTAAAGATGACTTCATTCAGGCCTCAGAGTAAAACGTGATACACTGAGATATTTGTTGATGTCATTCTGTTGTTCTGAAATTGATTTCAAGGGAAAACTGGTGAACTTTTGTCCTCTAAGAAGTTCCTCTTTATCACCCTCCTTCCCATTCCTTCTCCCTCCAACTTCTTTCATTTCCTCCCAATCAAAACACCAGGAACAACACTCCCCTAATCACTATTTCGCCATCAGGCTTAAATGGGTCAAAGCTCCAGCCACTAGTAAAACAAGAGGCAGTTTGTTTGGCTTGGATGTGGGATTGCACAAATGCTTGCTTAAATGCTGGTTTTCAGATGCTAATACATTATACAGGAAGCATTCCCGCAGGGCTGGAGGCCAGTTAGGGCTGAGAGCCACGGTTTACAAGAAGACATTGGACAGGGTCAAGGTAAGCAGGCACTCCCTCACTTCTATGGATAACAGATGTGGCAAATTGGCAGCTCACAGACCTTTTTGGCACATAGACAGCTTTGGTGCAATGCGTATTGTGTCTTCAAAAACTTCAAATTAGTATCTGATACCAAAAACAATTGGAGATTTCACAATAGTCCAGATTTAGCATCTCTTAGTTCAACATCTGGCCAGCTAAGACTTAAATCTCTCCAAGGCAACATTTGTATGAATTGGGGCTGCCCACTTTAGATAAGGCACATTCTTATTGATGTTATGTGCCCCCCAACCCTGGCAGTTTCTGGCTACTGCCAATCCCTTTCTCATAGTATTACAGTAAATGTTCAGGGTCTGCTTATAATCACTGAGTGTTGTAGACTCTAAATCCATCGAAGTTGCTGTGAAGTCCATAATTTTGTTCTTCTTTATGGCTGGGTAATATTCTATCATGTATATGAACCACATCTTTTTTTTAATCCAGTCTAGTTTCGAAGGGCAGCACTGTTGGTTCCACATTTTTGCTATTGTAAATAGTGCTGCAGTATCATTTTAGTAAAGTGATTTAAGTTCCTCTAGGCATATTCCCAGAAGGGGAATTGCTGGGTTGTATGGAAGGTCAATTTCTAGTTCTTTTAGGAATTGCCACACTGTTTTCCAGAGGTTGTACTAGTTTGCTTTCCCGCCAACAGTGTAGAAGTGTTCCCTTTTCTCCACATCCTCACCAGCATCTGTTGTTTTTTGTTTTGTTAATGATGACCATTCTTACTGGAGTTAAGTGGTTTCATTTCAATGTGGTTTTGATTTCATTTCTCTGATGATTAGTGAAGCTGAACATTTTTTCATGTGTCTATTGGCTGCTCCTATGTCTTCTTTTGAAAAGTGTCTATTCATGTCTTT
>CAUYQG010024632.1:0-50522 GCA_963574415.1 Tarsius wallacei | reverse complement strand
TTCTATTCTTTTGGATGCTATTATAAATGGAGTTATTTTCTTAATTTTATTTTCTGATTGTTTACTGCTGGTGTATAGAAACACAACACATTTTTGCAGCATTACTGATTTTGTTCATTAACTTTAGTTGTGTGTGTGTGTTCTTTGGAATTTTCAATGTGCAGAATCACATCATCTGCAAATAAAGATAGTTTTACTTCTTCCTTTAAAATGTGGATGCCCTTTACTTCTTTTTCTTGCCTACTTGCTTTGGCTAGGACTTCCAGTAAAACAATGCATAGCAGTGATAAGAGTGGATATCCTTATCTTGTTCCTGATCTTAGGGAAATATCTTAGTTTTTCTCTGTGGAGGATGATGTTAGTTGAAGTTTTTTGATATATGCCTTTTATCAAATTGAGAAAATTTCTTATTATTGTTAGTTTGCTTAAAATTTTTTTAAAAAATCTTGAAATGGTGAATTTTGTGAAATGCTTTTTCTGCATCTATTGAGATAATGTTATTTTCCTTCAGTCTAATGTGTTGTGTTACACTGATTTATTAACCTTTTCTTATGCTAGACCTTTCTTGCATTCCTGGAATAAATCCCATTTGGTCATAGTGTATAATCCTTTTAACGTGCTATTGGAGCAGTTTGTTAGTATCTTGTTGAGTCCTGGACTTTATAGTTTAGGAAGGTTTTAAATATTGATTTTGATTACTGAATCATTCTCTCTTCTTATCATAGGTAGTTTGAGATTTTCTGTTTCTTCCTGCATCTGTATTGATAATTTGTGCTCCCAGAAATTTGTCCATTTCATCTTGTTTATATAATTTGTTGGTGTACAATTGTTCATAATATTCTCTTATAATTTTTTTAGTTTCTGTAAGTTTGGTACTGATATCCTCACTTTCATTTCTGATTTTGGTTATTTATATCTTCTCTCTTTTTTCCTTAGTCAGTCTAGTTAAAGGTTTGTCACTTTTTAAAATATTTTCAAAGAGCCAACTTTTGGTTTTGTAGATTCTCTCTGTCATTGGCCTGTTTAACTTATGTCTGCTCTAGTATTATTTCCATCCTTCTGTTGGCTTAGGGTTTAGTTTGTTTCTTTTTCTAATTCTCTAAGGTGTAAAATTAACTAGCTGATTTAAAATCTTTATTTTTAATTGGGCATTTAATTTTAGCTATAAATTTCTCTCTGAATACTGTTTTTGTTGCATCTTATATGTTTTGCTATGGTGCATATTCATTTTTATTTGTCTTAGAGTATTTTCTAGTTTCTCTAGTGATTTCTTTTTTGACCCATTGGTTATTTGAGTGTATTGTTACATTTTCATGTGCTTGTGAATGTTCCTTTTTTTTTTTTTTTTGGTTATTGGTTTCAGGCGTCATTTCACTGTGGTCAGATAAGGTACTTTTTTTTTTTTTGAGTTGGAGTCTCACTCTGTTGCCCAGACTGGAGTGCAGTGGCTGCTCCCGGTCACCGCAGCCTCGACCTGCTGGGCTCTGGTGATCCTTCCGCCTCAGCCTTCCAAGTAGCTGGAACTACAGGCATGCGCTACCACACCCGGCTAATTTTTTGATTTATTGTAGAGATGAGGTCTTGCTTGCCTAGGAGGGTCTCGAACCCTCGGGCTCAGGCAATCCACTCACCTCAGCCTCCCAAAGGCGCGGGATTACAGGCTGAGCCACCGAGCCCGGCAAGGTACTTTTTATGATTGTTGTTTTAAATTAATTGGGAACTGATTTATGGCCTAACATATAATCCAGCCTGGAGAATGTTCCATGTGTACTTGAGAAGAAGGTATATTCTGCTATTGTTGGGTGGAGTGGTCTGTAAATGTGTTAGATATAGTTAGTTTTTAGTGTTAAGTCCTCTTGATTGATCATCTGTCTAGATATTCTATTTATTATTGAAATTGGGGGTATTGAAGTATTTAAAATTCCATGGGGAGAAAAAAAGGAATCACAAACCAAAACTATAACAGTACTGGCCTTTATATTTATCTGTATATTTATCTTTATCAGATCTTTATGACTTTGAGTTACTCTAGTGTTTTTTCATTCCTTGTAGGTGATGAATATCCTTGGCTTTTGTCTGCCTGTCTTAATTTCTCCTACTTTTTAAATAATTAATTTTTTAAAATAGAAAAAATATCTATTTTTTGTCTATAATGTTTTGAAATACTTAAACACTGTGGAATGGCTAAATCAAGATAATTAACATATACATTACCTTATATTTGTATCTCTTTTTTTTGCAGTGAGAACACTAAAAAACTACTCTTAGTTATTTTCAAGAATACAATACACTGTTATGAACTATATTTGCCAAGTTGTACAATAGATCTTTGGGGCTTATTCCTCCTATCTTTTCATTTTGAAGGATAGTTTTGCCAGTTATAAAATTTTTTGTTGACAGATGGTTTTCTTTTTTTTTTTTTTTTTTGAGTTAGAGTCTCACTCTGTCACCCAGACTGGAGTGCAGCAGCCGCTCCCAGTCACCACAGCCTCGACCTGCTGGGCTCCGGTGATCCTTCTGCCTCAGCCTTCCAAGTAGCTGGAACTACAGGTGCGTGCTACCACACCCGGCTAATTTTTTTGATTTTATTGTAGAGATGAGGTCTCGCCAAGTTGCCCAGGCAGGTCTCAAACCCACGGGCTCAGGCAATCCACTCACTTCAGCCTCCCAAAGTGCAGGATTACAGGCTGAGCCACTGAGCCTGGCTGACAGATGTTTTTCTTACAGCACTTTATATATATCATCCTGCTGCCTTCTAGTCTCCATGGTTTCTAATAAGAAATTGGCTGTTAATTTCATTGAGGATCATTTGTACATTATGAGTCACTTCTCTCTTGCTCCTTATAAGATTTTCTCTGTTGTTGCCTTTTAATAGTTCCTTTTCATATGCCTTGGTGTGAATCTCTTTGAGTTTATACTGCTGAAAGTTGAAAAATTCTTTAATGTGTATTTTCGTGATTTTTACTAAATTTGGCGAATTTTCAGCCATTCTGTCTTCAGAATTTTTTTCTGCCCCGTTCTCTATCTCGTCTCCTTATGTAAGTCTCAGAACCCACATGTGAGTGTACTTGCATATGTCCCATAGCCTCTGTTCATTTTTCATTTTATTTTCTTTCTACTTCACAAACTGAATAATTTCAAGCACCTTTTTCTCAAGTTTGCTGACACTTTCTTTTGTCTGCTCAAATTTACTGTTGAACTCCTCTGGTAACTTTTTAGAGATTGTACTTGTCAGTTCCAGGCTTTCTATTTGATTCCTTTTGCATAATTTTTGTCTTTGCAGAAATCCCCTTCCTGTTCTTATATCATTTTTCTGATTTTCTTTAGTTCTTGTCCATGGTTTCCTTCAGTTATATGAACATATTTAAGATAGTTAATTAAACGTCTTTTTCTAGTATGTTCAATATCTGGACTTCCTCAGAAACATCTTCTGTTGCTTCCTTTTTCAAAAGATTCATTTGTATATTTTGAATTTTTTGTTGAGAACTGGACATTTAAAATATTGTAATGTGGTAACCCTAAAACTCCATCTTCCCAGAGACTGCAGATGTTGCTTGCTGGGGGGTATAGCTGTTCATTTATTTAGTCACTTTGCCAAACCATTTTTGCAAGGACAATATTTCTTGTCATGTGTGGTCAGTGAAGTCTCTTTTCTATTGCAGTCAGTCAGTGACATGTTCTAATAAGAAAATAGAAGAAATTCAAAAAGTGTTCTTTTAAAATTCTTCAACAGGCACTACCCAGGAAATTACTTTACCCCATGGTGGTTGTAATATGACCAATCACTGTGTCAGTTTCGCAAGGAACCACCAGGCAGATTGAAACATACAACACTGCTTGTTAGAGATCAAGGTCCTTATTGTTCAACCTGGCACCAATGTATTGCCCCAGGGGTGTGGGCTACTGTTCCCACAGCTCTTGGCATTACACTCTTTTTCCTTCCTTCTCTTTTTTTTTTTTTTTTACTTATGCCCACTTGCCACTTACTCCTCCTGCGTGGAAGTTCTTTCCAAAATCTACATATGGCTGGCTCTATCTGGTTATTTGGGTGACTGCTCAGATACCATTTCCCAAAGAGGTTTCTCCAACTACCCGACAATGTCATGCTAGTTCTTTTATTCCATTATTTTGTTTATTTTTTTCTTCACTGCAGTAACTATTAGCTGGAATTATTTTGTCTCTTTAATGCTTCTTACATTTTATTGTCTATCTTCTCCACCAGAATGTAAGCTCCATGAAGTTAAGATTTTGTCAGTCTTGTTCACTCTTTTATCCCTAGTACCTGGTCTACAGTATATGCCCAGTATATCTTTATTGAATAAATGGATGAGTGAATGAATTAACTTTTATAAACAGAATTACAAAATTGGAAGAAAATATTAAGAATGATTGTATTGGCACCTTCCTAACCAGCGAAGTGAACGACCTTTATGATGAGAACTTTAAAACACTGTTCAAAGAAATCCAAGAAGACACAAACAAATGGAAAAATAGTCCATGCTCATGGATAGGAAAAATCAACATTGTTAAAATGTCCATCCTACCAAAGACAATCTATAGATTCAATGAAATAACCATTAAGTTACCAACATCATTCTTTTCAGACCTGGAAATGACAATACAGAAATTCATATGGAAACATAAACGACCACAAATAGCCAAAACAATCCTTAGCAAAAGAGACAAAGCAGGAATATCACACTTACAGACTTCACACTTTACTATAAGGCTATAGTAACCAAAATAGCCTGGTATTGGTACAAGAACAGGCATATAGACCAATGGAGCAGGATAGAGATTCTGGAAATAAAGCCTCAATTTCTCAACCAACTCATATTTGACAAAGCCTCCAACAACAACCACAGGGGAGAGGAGAACTTATTCAGTAAATGGTGCTGGGAAAACTGGCTGAGCACATGCAGAAGATTGAAACAGGACTCCTACCTATCACCATACACAAAAATTAACTCTAAATGGATCAAAGACCTAAACATAAAACCTCAAATTATAAGAATCTTAGAAAACTTATGGAAATTGGAACTGGCAACCAATTCCTATTTAGAACCCCAAAGGCCGATACCTTAAGAAAAAAGATAGACAAGTGGGACCTCATCAAACTAATGAATTTCTGCAAAGCAAAGGAAATCATCAAGAGAGCAGGGAGACAGCCCATAGAATGGGAAAAAATATTTGCCAACTGTATATCTGACAAAGGCCTAACATCTAGGATCTACAAGGAACTCAAATGTGCCAAAAGGAAAAAAACAAGCAACCTCATTAAAAAGTGGGCAAAAGACATGAATAGACACTTCCCAAAAGAAGATATATGGACAGCCAACAGATACATGAAAAAGTGCTCAACCTCACTCATCATCTGAGAAATGTAAATCAAAACCACACTGAGATACCACCTAACTCCAGTAAGAATGGCCATCATTAATACAACAACAACAGATGCGGGTGAGGATGTGGAGAAAAAGGAATGCTTCTACACTGCTGGTGGGAATGCAAACTAGTGCAGCCTTTTTGGAAGACAGTGTGGTGATTTCGAAAAGAATTAGAAATTGACCTTCCATATGACCCATATACCCTCTGGTATATTCCCCTTATTGGGAATATACCAGAGGAACTCAAATCATTCTACAAAAAAGATACCTGCAACACATATGTTTGTTGCAGCTCTATTCACAATATCAAAAACATGGAACCAACCATGCTGCCCATTGAAGCTGAACTGGATTAAAAAAATGTGCTACATAGACACAATGGAATATTATGCAGCCATAAAGAAGGACAAACATATGGACTTCGCAGCAACTTTGATGGATTTGGAGTCGATCATACTCAGTGATCCATCACAGAAACAAAGAACAGAGTACCATATGTTCTCACTCATAAGCGGACCTTGAACAATTATCATACTATACGACAGGGATGGGCAGTAGTGGGAACCTGGCGGGGGGGGGGATGGGATTGGCAGTTAGGGGAAATTGCTAGGGGAGGGAGGGGCATACGTCATCAGCAAGGGTGCCTGCATAATCAACGTTTGTATACCTAATCCTGAATTGTATCCCACATCTTTATAATAATAACAACAATAAAAGAATGATTGTGTCTAATGTATAAAAAATTAGAAAGTGGGGCACAACCCAAGGCATTAAATGTATAGTAAATTCTTTTTTCTGAATCAGGAAGTCAAAGGAGTCAAAATATTAGTACAGATGCTCAACTGTTTTTATTGAAAACACTAAAGCGTGTAACTTCTGCAGCACCCAACCAATAGGGATCCAGGAGAGGAACTTGCATTCTAAGGCGTAAATATGCTGACTGTAACTGTCTCGGTGTGCCTGCTCATCCAAGAGACACCTATTCTTGCAAGAGCAATATTAAAAGAAAACCACTAAGGAGCATTTTGACTTTCAATATCTAGATCTAACCCCACTACAAGCTGAGGAGAGTACTAAGTGTCTATAGCTTTGACACCATTGTGAAATCAAAAAACTGTGAAGTCAAACCATTGTTAGTCAGGGACCATTTATAATTAGAAAAAAATATATGACAAAAATCATCTAAAAAAGCTTCAAAGTCGAGAAGTAGATGGAAGCAAACAATGGACAATTTTGGCAACAAAAAAGGAAAGACTAAAGAAAGTTGAAAGGCAGAAGTTAAAACATATATGTAAAGGCAGAAGGCCAAGCATATTATTTTGACTATAAACATACATGGCTTACCTCCTTTTAAAAATAAAATACCCTCAAATAGTTTTAACATGTATTGAGTACAACAAAGTGATGCAGAAATCCTAACAATAAAAAAGGTGGAAAAGACTTACTAGGGAAATGTAAACAAAAGGAGATCAGAGTGGCAATGTAAATTTCACACAAAGTAGATTGCAAGGCAAACTGTATTAACTGAGATATAAAGAGAGATATAAAATAATATATACCAGTATATACCACATAACTGCCATGAACTATAAAATGCAAAAATGGGAGCTGTAGCAGAGAAACTCAAGTCTCTGGCTGCAAGAAATGCTTCTTCCAGTATTTAACAGTTATTGTTCAGGACAAGTAAACATGCTAGAAATCTGTACAATGTAATTTAAATGACCAAATTAATTGGTATAGTAAATGTTTTATGCCCTATTAATGGATATTGCATTTTCTTTTTAAACATGCATGAAATATACATAAAATTGATCTTACAATAGGTTCTTCAAAAATGAAAACATATCAAAATCTTCTCAAAGGCAAAAATTTCCCTACTGCAGATTAGTAAAACTAAAAATGGATAGGGAAGAGAGGAACACGCAGAGAAAAAACTATGTAAATCTCAAATTAGTTAGCAGTTAAATAAACCATATACTTCTAAATTATTGGTTCAAAAGGAAATAAAAACAGGCTATTTTGAAAATAATAAACAGGCTTTTAAGAAGGTAATAAAAATAAAACTATTATGTATCAAAACAAATATGACATGTTCAGTTTTCTTTATAGGTAATATTTGTGGCCTTACTAATATCATAACAGTATAATTACATAATAAAAACTAGAGTAAATCAATCAGTGGTCCATGTCAGAAGCTACTGAAATCCAACTTAAGTAAAACAAGCAGAGGAAAGAAAGATTAAAGGATTAATAATGAATATGAAAACACGAAAATAAATACTAAAACTTGTGCTTTTAAAAAAGGCAAATCTCTCATGTAAATAAGAAAAAAATGAAATTAAGGATAAGAAAGGGGATAAATCAAAAGACACAGACATTTTTAAAAAATTAAGCAAAAATTAACCATATACATTTCTTTGCCAACAAATAAAAATCCCAAAGGAAATAATTTTTTGAAAAATGTAGAAGAGCAAATTTGACTCAAGAAATGGAAAATCAGAAGAGCTTAACAACCATGAAGATAAATAATTTATTTAAATATGATTTCTTAAATAAGTCTCTGGGCAAGAAGCTTTTATGAATATGGTACTTTAGTATTTTAAAGGCCAAAATTCTCATGCTATACTCGTAAACAGTCCCTGAGGAAAGAGAAAATAGGGAAGCTAAGCAATTCATTTATGAAACTAGAGACACCCTTATATAAAAACCTAATAAATATAGCACATAAAAGAACCATAAAATAATATCATATGTGAAGATGTTTTAAAATTCCAAATTAAAGTTGAGCAAACCAAATTCAACAACATAATAAAAAGCACATTTCTCCATGAAATAGTAGGGCCTATCCTTAATGGTTTAATATTGGGCCATCTATTTCAACGCTAAAATATACCTTTTCTTTTTCATGTTTCAACATCTCTGAAATTACAATATATTTTATAGTTAATAAAATAGGATACTATATTACTCATGCTAATCTCATTAGATGCTAAAAGGGCATTAGACATAATCAAACACTCATTTCTGCTTTCAAAATATTTAGGAAGCCAGTAATAGTAGAGCACTTCTTGATATTATAAAAACCACTGAGCTCATACCAACATCTTACAGCAAAGTTAATAATAAAACACAAGAAGTATTTCCATTAAATATCAGAAATAAACAGGGATGTCTCATGCTCAACTATGAGAACTATAGAATATACAGAAGAAAGTAGTGGAATTACTATTGGATTGGATTAAAGACTGAAGTATAGTCATAGAAGACTATGAAATGAAAACAAATATAAACAGACATTTAATTGGCACGGGATCAGAAAACTTTTTAAAAGTAGAAAACACTTTTTTAAAAGATGAATTTGATTACATAAGGAATTTAGAAGGCATTAGCTAGGCGTGGTGGCGTACTCCTACAGTGCTAGCTACTTAAGAGGCTAAAGTAAGAGATCGCTTGTGCCCAGGAGTTCAAGGATGCAGTGAGCTATGATTACTCCACTGCACCCCAGTCTGCAGCCTGAATAACAAAGAAAGATCCTGTCTCTACAAAATAAACCAATAGAAAGAATTTAAAAGACAAATGACAATTTGAGAAAGATATTTTCAAAAATAATGAAGAAAAGTATGAGTATGTTATAATTAAGATAAGGTCTTAAAGTAGATAAATAAACAGAGATTATAATAATTTTTTAGGCAAAAAACATGACTACATAGTGAAAAAAATTAAAGAGACCAGATATACATATAAAATATCATTCTTACTGCTAGTCAATGAAATACTAATGAGCACAAAAGCCAGATACCGCTTTTTTTATACTGAAAAGAATAAAATAATCTGTTAATATTAGTAAAGCAGTGGTTAAAAGGAATTCATATACTGCAAGTTGAAATAGAATTCAGCACTTTTCTCAAGTGTGATTTTTCAGTGTGAATCATGAGCCTCAATTTTTTATGGACTCAGGTAATTCCATTGTTTAGGACTATTGCATCATGGAATTATCAGAGATACAAAAGCTTGTGTACAAATATTTATGGCAGACATACAAAATCACAGACACAGAAGGCAGAGGGGAAGGTACAACTACAGATGGAATATTGTGCAGCCAAAATAATCAAGTTCTCTGAATGAAAATAACAGGACACAAAATCTACATATAGAACGTGTTCTCCATTTTGTTAAAAATGTGTGTGTGCATGTGTGTGTGTGTGTGTGTGTGTGTGTGTGTGTGTATACAATGTAGTTCCTTCTTATTTTCAGGGGATATGTTTCAAGTCCCCCAGAGGATGACAAACCCTAGATAGTACTTAACTCTATATATACTATATTCTTTCCCATACATGTGATCAAACTTCATTTATAAATCAGGCACAATAAGAGATTAACAATAATAACCATTAACAAGTAAAAAATCATAGAGATATACTGTAATAAAAGTTATGTGAATGTGGTCTCTCTCTCAAAATATCTTTTTGTACTGTGCCATGGGTAACTAAAACCATGGGCAAGGAGGGTCTACAGTATACAATATTGTATGTGTGTATAAATGATAAAGTTCTGAAAGGAAATATACTCAAATATTAATAACATTCTCTTTGGATGATGGAATTATGATCAAGCTTTATTTTCTTTTTATTTCTCCATGTTTTCCAGAGACTCTGAAACAAAAGTAGAATGGTCATAAGAAACCCAGAGAGCACAGAGAACGAAAACCCTTAAGTAACCTCCAACTCTATTCCTGTCCACCTCCTTCCTCTACCTTGTTCTCATGGAAAAGAAAGCCAAAAACAAAAACAAAAAACAAAACAAAACAGCAATCAAACAACAACAACAAAAAGCCCCAACAACCTATATTTGTTAAAGAGTAGCAAAACAGAATGGCTTGTTTTCTATTTTATGTATCTACCAGGAAGGAAAAGTGTTATGAGGCAGAAAAAGTAATTATAGAATTATAGAGTTAAAGAATAAAAACCCTGATATCACTAATTTCAACCCTCTGATTTTACTTTTTGTTTTTATTTTGCACCTTTTGGATTTCCCATGGTCTTTATCCCATTCTGCTTGTGGAAAAATCTTGACTTGTAATTTTCATTTTTATGTGTGTGGATAGGCCACTTAATTTCCCAGATGGGTTCCCAGACTCAACCTCTCACGTGGGGATTCATTCATTAAACAATCACATAGTGATGTCTATGAGCCAGGCCCAGTTGTCTCTGATCCACAAATTTGCAGACCTCTGTGCCTCCATGGGTACCTACCTCTCATGATGGTCTTGGCCTGCAGGATTCCTGGGAGATCATTAAGCGTGTTCTTGGGATGTCAGGTGTCCTGTGCCCTGCAGGGCAGCAGGACCTGATCTCAATGTTGTATCCTTGTTAGGTGTTCTCAGCAGGTAGGGAGCTCTGCTCAGGTAATGGTAAGCCCACCCAGGCAGGTCATGAGCTGGGTATGGGGAGGAACACGTGCCAGGAATAGAGCACACTGATGGGCGTGCCTGGCTCCAGCTGCAAGCCAGCAAAAACAATTCAATTTAGCTTTCCAGAAAGCAGGGAGATATTGGGAACAGGTCTATTTTCTGCAGTCTGCAAAGTTCCTCAGTGACTTTCTCATCATTGAAATTACAGATCCATTTCCTTCACATTGAGTGGCATGCTCAATCCCTTAGCAAAGAAAAGAAGCACTTCCATAAAGAGAGAATAAAGGATAAAAGAATACAGTAAGCCAAAAAAGGAGCCAGTTAAAGACTCAGAAAAAGGAGGACACACTCTTTCCATAGAATTTATAGCACCAAAGGAACTTGAAGCCAGGGACTTTCTGACCTGGTCATTTTTTCCCCCTTATCCAAATTGGAAAAACCCATCCTGTCTGCAGATCAAAGGTTTTAAAGCTGGAAGAGCCATTAAATATTTTCTGGTTGGAATAATATTAGTTTTTCAAGATGAAAAGACAAAAAAAAAAAAAAGAATGAAAAAGAGGTCCATGGTCTGATGAATTTGGGAATCTTTGTATACAATATTGCCTTTTTGAAGATTCATAATAATCACGAGCATTTTGAAGCCTTTGAGCATTATAAAGCCTTCTTCCAGGTAAAACCAACTAACCAAGTGCTTTTATTTTGTTTAACATGGTATTTCCCAAATTCCATTGGCCACGGTTGTAGATTATAGATTTGGTCATCAACAGTCTCTCCTATCCGTATAGACACAAGTCACTTCTGCCATCATGAGTTAGAGTCTATTTCCTCTACACTTAAGTCTGGGCTGGCCTTCAGACTCGAACAGTACAGAAGTGACATTGTGTTGGTTTGGCCTTACCCCTAGAGGCCTGACAACTTCTGCTCCTGCTCTTTAGAAGCTGACTGCTATGTTGTAATGAAGTTTGAGTTAGATTCCAAAATAATTAGGGGTCAAATGAAAGGAGGCTCTGAAGGATAAGAGATTGTCTTGGATGTTCTAGTCCCAGCAAGCTCCCAAGTGAGTTGCAGACACATATGCACCCCGAGTCACTCATGGGGCAGAAAAACCATCAGCTGAACCCAGCCAATCCACAGAAAATAAGAAACAGAAAGTCATTATTATTTTAGGACCTACCTTTTGGGGTGATTTATTTATTGGGGATGGGCAAGTGATACAACCACGGAATTGTTTATCTCCATCACATTTATTATCATCTTGTAGAACCTACTTGGAACCCATTGGGAAACAATGATATAATTCAACATCTTCATTATATACACGAGGTATGTGATGATATGATTTAGCATCTTCATTATACAGATGAGGTATGTGAAGCTGAGAGATGGAGACTGCCTCACCAAGGATCCCTCAGCTAGTTAGTACAGAGCTGGGCACATTCATAATGTGCATATTCAAATTCACAAACACTGATTGAGAATCTTTTCAGAACCAATCACTGAGCTGGGCATTAGGTATATGACAGTGAATAATACTCAATCTCTGTCTTTTATGAATGTACAGTTCTCTGCGTGTGTGTGTGTGTGTGTGTGTGTGTGTGTGTGTGTGTGTGTCTGTATGGGGGATGGGGGCGGATTAGAAACTGACAATAGGTAGAGAGCCATTTGTGGGGACAGAGGTGGGCTCGGAGGGCAGTGGAAAGCAGAGGACAGACCTAACTTCCATTTTCATTCTTCTAGGTCAGGGACGTATTCCTGGAAGTGATGCCATTTAAGTCAAAATCTGAAGGATGAGGAGTATAGTTAAAGTATTGCCAACAGATCCTTTGACAATCCTTTTCTCAAGTGGTAGTCTAATTTCTTTCCTCTTAACAACACTGAACTTAGTAACTTAATTCTAACTAACCAAATGTGGTGGAAGTAATGGTGTTTGACTTCGAGAAGAGGTTAGGTGTTACAGCTTCTCTCACTCTCTTATCACTTGCTCTTGAGGAAGCCAGCTGCCACATTACGGAGACACTGAAGCAGCTCTCTAGAGCTGGTCCCATCGTGAGGAATGGAGTTCTCCTACCAATAGCCATGTGAATAAGCCATCTTTGAAATTGATCCTCCAGCCCCAGCCAAGTGTTCAGATGACGGCAGCCCTCGTTGATGTCTTGGCTGCAACCTCATGGGAAGACCCTGAGCTAGAACCACGCAGCCAAGCCACTCATGAATTTCTGACTCATAGAAACTGTGAACCAATAAATACTTGCTAAATTTTGAGGTAATTGGATACATAATAACAAATAATGAATACAAATAGTTTGTTCACACAAAAAGGTGAAATTACTCTGTTAAGTATTGTTAAAGCAGAGCAAGCAATGGAGGTGAGGGGTGGCCTAAGTGATAGCAGACCTATTTGGCTTCTTACTCAGTTGACCTTTATATCAGTTGTGAGCATTTTTGCAGGTAACACAAAGTCTGACTCAAATTGGCATAAATAATTTCTTAACATAATCTGCAATTGCATAGTCTCATTCAAGGGAGACCCCAAAAAACTCAGAATTTATTTATAAAAATCCACATCTTTAAAATAAAAAAGTGTATTTATTCTTACATGTTTAAACTTCAGTCACCTTCAAAGTACTCTCCGTTTGATGGAATACACCTACACGGTTTTTGAACGCATCAATTTGGATGCCTTTTAGTGCGTCCTCCGTTTTTGGTTCACGACTTTCACATTGGCAAAATGTTTCCCTCTGAGGACGTTTTTCAGGGTGAGATTGGGTGAATAGAGAGCGTGGGCATGGAATCATGCCATTTTGGGTAAAAAACTACTGAACACTCAGTGCAGTATGAGCAGGTGTGCTTGTAAATCATCCACTTGAAATGGGCAAACATGTTGAAAGAATCCTCCCCTCCTCCACATTTACTGAAGCTGAATGCAGCCTCTCACAATAATGCTAGCTGGTACATTGATGCTGATAGGTTCCTATAACGCTTACCTAGTCAGGGAAGCCGGTATTACAAGGTACTCTACAAGGGACTTGCCAAGAAACAAATTCTTTTTTTTTTTTTTTTGGTCCCTATTGTATAACAAAAAGTCTAGCAGTAAGTTCAGTTACAGGCATGGTTTGATCAGGGCACCAGCTTTGCATCTCTGCTTTTCCCTGGGTAGGTTTCTATGGAAGATGCTGCCTCCGAACATGCTGCCTCAAGACCACAAGACCCATAAAGAGATGAGAGTTCCCATTCTGGAGCTTTAAGACCAGTCTTCAGTTGCTGAGATGTCCTGGCTGAGGGCTCATCTCTGTTCTGAAAGATTGACAATGGGAATGATTTCCCACCCTGGGAAAGTCTACCTCTTATCTCTGACTTGTAACTCCATCCTTCATCCTCAACCTCAACCACAGCTGTATGTTGGAATCACCTGGGAAGCATTCAAAATTTCAAATTACCCAGGTCAACCTCCAGAATATCCAGGATATCAGAATCTCTGGGGGTTGTAGCCTAGGCATCCGTATCTTTACTACCCTTGCCGTCCCAGGTGATTCTAGTATATAGCAAAGGCTGAGCACCAATGCCTTATGCCCCTAACTGGGTAAGCGTCTCCCAGTGAAATAGTGGGGCTGGGAATTTTTCATTGCCAGAGATCTTCACATGGGACTGAAGAAAACACAAGTGTCACAGGACCATGTAGGGCTTAGCGTACTCAAATTTGTGGGCTAGGAGGCTCCAGGTTGTGTCCTATCTCCCAATGCCATGGGTCAAGGACTCTGTGACTCAGAGCATAGTCAGCCCTCAGGAATTACCTCTCTTTGGGTAACAAAATCACTAATATTTATCTGGCACTTAATATAGCCAAGCACTGTTCCAAGACCTCTACTTGTTTTAACTAATTTAAACCTCACGACATCTTATCTTCTTTTTTTTTTTTTTTTTTGGTAGAGATGAGGTCTTGCTATGTTGCCCAGGCTGACCTCCAATTCCTAAGCTTAAGCAATCCTCCAGCCACAGCCTCCCAAAGTGCTAGGATTACAGGCATGAGCCACCATACCTGACCCAAAATCTTATCTTATAAATGAAAAAATTTAAGCACAAAGAGTTAAAGCAACTCACCTTAGTTATCACAGCCAATAAGTGATGAGGCTGAGATTAGAATCCAGGCAGCTGGCTCTAAAGCCACTGTTCTTTTTTAACCTTGGCATACTGTCTCCCTAGAACATGGGTCTCAAACTCTAGGGTGCATCAGATATAGTGGATTCGGTGAGTGGATAAGAAGAAAGAATAATGGGGGTTAAAAATGTAGAGTCTTGCAGGGCGTGGTGGCTCAAGCATGTAATCCCAGCACTTTGGGAGGCTGAGGTGAGAGGATTGCCTGAGCCCGTGGGTTCTAGACCAGCCCGGGCAACATGGTGAGACCTCGTCTCTACAATAAAATTAAACAAAATAAAAACTAGCCAGGCGTGGTAGTGTGCGCCTGTAGTTCCAGTTACTTGGAAGGCTGAGGCAGAAGGATTGCCTGAACCCAGCAGGTCGATGCTGGGATGGCTGTGAGCCTGCTACTGCACTCTGGCCTGGGTGATGGAGTGAGACTACAACTCAAAAAAAAAAAAAAAATGCAGAGTCTTGGGTCCCATGCCAGGTTCTATGTCAGTAGGTTAGAAGGAGGCCAGGAATCTGCATATTAAACAAGGATGCAAGAGCTCCTTAGGTCCTACTTCAAAAACTCAGACTAGAAGGGAAGTTGAGATTTGTCTAAGATCACTGACCTTTGTGCTCCTTTAGCTGGTTGATTGCATTCTGCTTTATATTGTTCCTTAAGGATAATGCCTCTGTCTAGGTACCCCAGTTCTTGACACAAGTCTAGGAGGAAATCATCCTGGTCTTCTAGATTTTTTTGAGGGGGGTATCATCCTTAACACACCACAGTGCTGTGCCTTGGTGGCTGCTTCGTGTTCAGTAACTAAATAAGCAAGGAACTAAGTGGCTTCTGTTGCTGAGCTCTGAGAAGTACTGAAAACATCACTATGCCATCAAGCAGGTGCTCAGTAAGAGGAGCACAGAGGAAAACGATGCTATTTAAGCCCACAACTTGCAGCTGCTTCCACCTTCTAGGGATGAGGTCTCGTCGACTGTTTCTCATGCTGTCCTGTGCATTTGAATCACGTGAGAATCTAAAACAGCAGAGTCTCATCAGGTTGTCTTAGCCAGCTCCCAAGGAAACAGAGGCTTCCATCTCGGGGACCAGACTTCGGGTAGCAAGGGTATGATTTCTTTCCACGATGGATAGTATTGTGGTGAGGGTTCTTTTGGGTGTAAAAGATGAGATTCCCAGAACATGAGCAGAGTGCATTCAGGAGAAACAAAGAGGGCTAAAGTGCCCTGCATATGACGTCGCAGGCACTGGCAATTTATGGAGACAGCAGAGAGACAGAATGAGGCTGGAGAGATGATAGCAATGGCTCATTCTCCACATTGTTGTAAGTGCTTTGGCTACTTTAACTCATTTAATTATCACAACAAGCCCCTGAAGCCTGTACTAATAGTATGCCCATTTTATAGATGGGAAAATGGAGTCATTGGTAGGTGAAGTATTTTGCTCACAATCACTGGTCTAAGGCTTGACTCAAAAGCAATGTGACTCTGGCAGCTGTGCTTTTAACCCCAACATGGCAGTCTCTCCAGCAAGGAGCCTGGAAATGAAGAGACCTGAGCAATGTGGCAAAATACCTGGGGGCCTGAGGTTAGGAAAATCTAACAGGAGATTCCCAGTGGTAGTAATGTCTCAGGGACTTCTAGGAAGTTAAATGCCATTCAGTTTGAGGGTGTTTGCTGGACTGGGACACCACATAAATTTCCCCTGCTCCTTGATGCCTGAATCCTCACGACAACTGAGCTATACGTGTAGACGTATATTCTGGTTGCCTTGGGCAATGAAAAAAAGGCCAGGATGGGTGTAGGTCAGAATGTATTGGAGAGGAGAGATTGGAGGCAGGAGGTGAGCTTAGGTGGGATAGACAATTTGGAGGAAGCAGGAAAGTGGAGTGCGAAAAAGCGGGTGTTACCAGAAAAAAAGTAAGAGTTTCCCCAGATTCAGTGTGTCCCTGGAGATACTGGGAGTAGGGAATGCTGAATTTTCTATCCTACATGGAAGAGGGACACTGATTATTTGATTGCTGAAGCAAGGGAGGTTCCTTGATTTCGAAGAGTTTAGGGATTTCTTGGGACAGCAAATCCTTGGGTTATGCGAATTAGGGATATTTCTGACTGTCCTCTTGGTTAGCTTAGACTGGGGATCGAAATTGAGTCAGGAAGATTTTGTGTTGTTGTCATGTAGATAGACACGGGGTTCAGGGGCCTGGTTGAAGAAGGAGACTGTAATTAGAGGTGATAGCTTTAAGCAGTCTTACGGCCCAACTCTCACGTGCATCCTGCTGCCTTCAGAGAGGAGCATGGACTTTTCTGCCTGCTCTACGGAGATGCCATCTCTACCCCTATGGTCCTCTTGAGGCCGTGGAGTCCTCATGGAATCTGAAGATCCGCTGTTGCATTTGTCCAAAGCTCAGATAATTTGTGGTGCCAGGAGCGCTTGAGTGTTCTGGACAGACAAATAAACCCCTGCCAGATTCACTTAGGCTGAGACGCAAGTGAATTCCTCTGACTGTGGGCTCCTTTTGCATGGATGTCAGGTCCAGCTGTTGCAGCCTCCGTCATCTTTGAACAGTGAATTCAAGTTTACAGAACTGCTTCACACACACACACACACACACACACACACACACACACAATTTTATTTTCAAAGTGGCCCTTTGACACTGCCTATTTTTATTTCCATTTTACAGGCGGGAAGACTGAGGCTCAGAGAGGTGAGTAATTCACCAAGGACACACAGTGGCAATATATTAAGATTAGCAAAGGGAGGTGGGACTGACGGTAGTCAATATCTGTCTGGGGATGGGGAGACACCCCTTATTAACAAGGGTGCCTCAACAATGCACATTTGTATACCTAACCCTTAACTGTACCCCACAGTTTTATAATAAAAAATATGTTAAAAAGATTAGTAGATCTGTGTTATTTAAAGTAAGGTTGATTTCTAGACTGCATGCTTTATTTCATGGATCTCAGTTTAGAGGTCTCTTGAGAACAAATGGTGAGTTTTTCTAGGCAGGAGAGGTGTCATCTGTTTCATTAGAACCATCCATGAAGTCTTTGGGTCTGTCCAAGGAATGCTGCTCACTGAACATCTGCCTTTCCAGAGGCTGGCCTCCCAGAGGCATCTGCTCACCTTGACCTGTCCCCAAACTTGGATCTAGCATTGCTAGACCTACATGCAGCAATCACAGTCCTCATTTTCCCCCCAAAATATTTGTTGGGCATCTGCTATATGCCTTGCTCTGTGCTTGATAATCATAGATAATCATGACCTCTGCCGTTTTGGAGCTCATGGTCTAGAGGGGTAAGGCAGACACTACACAAACCATTTTAGATCCCTGTGGTGGCAGGATGGTAAAGAAAAAGAACGCCATGAGAGCAGGTAACCTGGAGACCTAACCTCTTTTGGGGCCGGGGCAGGCTGCCCGGAAGAGGTGGTGGTTAAGCTGAAACCCAAGGAATGAATAATCATAGACTGGAGTAGGAAGTAGGTGGAAGGACAGGTGGAAGAAGTGGCTTGTACAGACATTCTGGACAGAAAGACCTTGGTTAAATTCAAAGAACTAAACATGCCAGAATAGGGTAAGAGAGAGTGTGTGTGTGTTTGTGTGTGTGTGTGTGTGTGTGTGTGTGTGTGTGTGTGTGTGTGTGAAGGGGAGGGGCATGATGGGACAGGGAGGGAAAAGTGCAGGAGGGCATTATGAGATAAGGCTGAAGAGGTCAGCGGGGCCAAATAGTGCAGGCCTTCGGGCCTTATCCTGAGAACAATGGGATACAATTAATTTAAGGATTTTAGATGAGGATTGGCAGACTGATTTTTTTACTTTTGTCACAGAGGATGACGCACTGGGGGATGCAGGAGGGAAGCAGGCTGCTGCAGTGACCAGATGGGAGACCGTGGAGACTGGCCAGGATATTAGCTGTGGAGTTAGAAAGAAATAGGCTGATTGGATAGAGATAGAGAAGGTAGCACGGTTGTGGGGAATGGATGCTGGGGTCAAGGGTGTTGCACAGGGTTCTGGCTTAGGCGCCAAGAGGATTGTGGCATCGTTTTCAAGGTGGGGAAGAATGAAGGCAGGACAGCGTGGGTGTGTTCAGGTGCGGTCGTGTTGACTGTGCAATGCAGGTGAGATGTCTAGTGGAGAGGCCCACTGGGTAGCTGGAATCTTGAGCCTGGGATGAAACAAGAGACCTGGGGTGAGGATATCCATCTGGGAATGCAAACACTATGGTAGAGACTATGATAGCACATGGAGGACATGAGTGGCGAGAAGAGGAGTTAGGACCAAGCCTTGAGAGACGACTGCCGAGGACAGTTGAGGAAGAATTGCTGGGGAAGCAGGAGGAAGATGAGAGTGTGGGGCTGCCGGGGTGGAGGAGGGGTGTTTCAAGAGGGAAGAGACCCATGAAGCGTGCCAAACACTCCACAGACAGCAAGGAAGATGCGGGTGGCAAGCTGTCCACAGTGGCCTGGAAGTCGTTGCAGGGAAATTCTAGGGGGAGCCCATGGGTCGGCCAGGGAATGGGAGATGGGGAGGTGGAGTCAGAACATGGAGTCAGGTTCAAGTTTAATGCTGTGATCCTGCAAAGGTGATTGTCTTTCTGAGCCCCAGTGTTCTCACCTGCAAAATGAACGGGTTGAGCTGTCAGCTCTAAAAGACAGTCTCTAATCCCAGCAAAGTGAGATTATTCCCATTAGCAGTGAGTAACTGTGAGAGCTTTTTAATGACTCGCGCTACTCCTGGCTCCTCGGGGCTGTGGAGCCTGCTGTGACAGACCAACTGGGAAATTTCTTGCTCAGCTTCACATTTCCTCCGCTTGATTTCAGGTCATTGCCCCTAGCGACGGTCCTCTCTAGACTATCTCAAATATTCTGATTTCTGCGCCTCTAGAACACTTACACGGTGGCATGATACCCTCCTTTTTTTTAATCGGAATCTTTTGCTTCATCCCTTTCCTCCAACGACCTTGCCGAGTACATATATGTAAAAGCCAGCCTTTGAGCATTTGCCAAACAGTTGCATTCCAGGTAGCCGTCCATGTGTGCATGTGTGCAGTGAGGACGACAATGGTGCAGCCCTGGGGGTCAACTGTATGTATACAGAGTCATAGAATCTGATGGACTTTTGAGGGCCAGTTTTGAGGTTGTACTGTTTAGAGAAAACTTTGGAAAGGAGGGGGTAGAGAGAAATTGGTGATTTAAAGTTAGTTTTAGATGATGCCTTCTGCCAGCTCAGCCTAGCAGCAAGTTGTTTACTGGCAGCAGGGCATTCAAAAGAGGCATCAAAGAACATTCTTTTTGTTTTTATTTTTCCATCTTCCACTGTTCAGTGGGATAAACTGGATTCCAGGCAGTAAAGCAAGTAACCTAATAATTAATAGCATTATAGACAATGTAAGACTTGTGCCTGGGGCTCGTAGTGTCTCCTCTCAGCACAGCAGAGTATGACTATGTACTAATCACTGGGTTGGGCACCATGCAGTGAAGACCACCTTGAACTCCAGTGGGTCTAGCTGGGAAGCCAAAGTGAAACCCTTGCAGAGAAATTGAGAGCTATATTTACAGATGTCTCTTGTTTTATATATATGCATAAACCTATCATAAGTTAAAAAATCATAAATTAAAAATGCATTTAGTACACCTAAACTTACCCAAAATCATAGTTTAGCCTAGCCTACCTTAAACAGGCTCAGAACACTAATAATATCCTCAAGTTGGACAAAACCGTCTAACACATATCATGCTATAATAAGGTTTTGAACACCTTATGTAATTTACTGAATACTGCACTGAAAGTGAAAAACAATGGTTTTGGACCATCTTAAAGTTAAAAAATATTTGTGATGTTGAGGACTGTCGGTACATGCATTATAGGTAAGTACAGAAGCACTGCAGACAGAGACGCATGTTGTGGGTCTTGAAGTCTCGAATTTTCTAATAGGCGGAGAGGGCAAGGGAAGGGGCAGAGAGGTCCTAAGGGGAGAGGTATGAATTACAGAGGGCGGGATGTTTGGTCAGGAAGATCTCATTGAACTGGAGATGATGTGTAAGGAAAAGACAGGGAGAGATGAGTGGACCAGAATTATGGGATCAGGGTAGAGGGAAATCTGATGTGGCAGGCAAATTGAAAGAGATTATTTTCTATTTTTACATATATAAACAAAATAGTAACCTGAGGGGTTCACAGAACACTCCCTTCTCTTCCTGCAGCAGGCCTTTGGGGGTATTTGTCTGCTTTGTCGCTCTTTCTCTCCTGGGGAGAGAATCAGGCTCGAAGAGGATCCACAGACCCCCAGCAGGGTATGAGAGACGAGGTAGAATCCAACGTTGTCCAGACAGTATGAGCAAGAAAGCTCTGGAAGAAAGTCTTTCTGAGGCAGGGTAAAGGTTCTCAGGGGTTGGGAACTGCATGGTGAATCCCCTTAGAGAACTGGGTGGGACTGGTAACACTGGAATTTCATGCTGAGAATATATTTTAAGTGTCCCTAATTTCAGTTAGCCTGCATTATAACTCTCCTTTGTTTCCTTTGTTTAGCATCTTTGATTTGTTTCCCAAAATACTGTCTCTAAGAGAAAGCTGTTGAATGAAGGAAATATCTCCTTTATTATAATAGAAAACATTATGGGACATTTCATCTTGACAGTTTTCACAAGTAGGAAAATATTTCAGCTGAACAATGAACAATTAAGTTTTAACAGTAAGAACAATTTAAAAGTAAATAAATACAGTTTGTTTATAAATAAAGTGAAGAATTATTGTATACACCAAAGGTAGAATAAAAGACTTGATAGTAGGTCGTGGTGGAGGCCAGGGAGTCATTCTTTAGAAATTTCTTTCTCTTTTTCTGCACCATTTCTCTAGACATGTTATAACTTTTGGGGAACTGTGGTTATCTTGCACTCAAGCTGTACTTTCAAAAAGTAAAAGCACAGAAAAACACTTTTAAACAAAATAAAAATTAATTATGCCAATGCTTTGAGGCACGTGGAAATGCACTCTTAACAGACTGAAAAGTTACAGAAGATGCTACCTCCTTATCTGTCTTCTTGGTGTACCTAAAGCAGAATGATTTGGGTTTATTCAAACATTAATTCAAAGTTGTCTCTGATGATATTCCTTAACTAGAAACTGTGGTGTCAAATAAATTGGCTAGCGAATCTTTGCCTGAAACCATAATGTTGAAACTTCGCTTGTTATAGTATATTTATTTAGGGTATTGTGGGGTAAACAGCTTGTTATACTGAATCATCATGTGGTGTTATCTGAAAAGTGGAACTGATTTTTAAGAACTCTTGTGGTGAAAAATCCTTACAAAGGAAATAGGAAAAGGAATGAATCAGACTCTCTTTCATCCCCAAACTTTTGCCCATACTATTTCCCTGGCCTGGGACAACCTCTCCTTTTTGACCTGACAAACTCAGATTCAGCTTCTCAGGATTAGCTAAGACATCAAATTCCATGGGGAAGCGTCTTTGGTCTGTTCCTTAATGCCTTCACCTGTTTCTATTGGCTCCAGTGCTTTTTATTATGTTCCTAAAGTCCCTGAACATCCGACTATCATAACACTGAGACAACTGCTATACACTTTCCTACTCTTGTCTGTTTTCCTCCTTAGCTATAAATTTCCTGAGTGGAGACTGGATATATTCAGTGTCAATAGTGCTTGGCAGAGTGACTGGTATAGAGGAGGTATTTGATAAATTTGAATTAGTGAATGTATGTACAAAATCATCCAGGAAAAAAGTGAGAAGTCCGGTTGGACAGTGTATTTGAGAAGTGTGATAGTTAGCTTTCAGTGCAGTAAGAATGATCCCAGTGGTTCAGTGGCTTACAACATTTACTTCTCATTTACTTTAATATGGGTTATGGGTAAACTACGGGTCTGATCCAAGCTGTGCGCCGACGAAGATTGTTCCATATGTCTCCTCATTTGGAACCCTGTTCTCAAGGCAGAAGAGAGCAATATACCCAACTAAGACAAAACATGTAGTTAGAGTTTGAGCTGCTGCTTAGACATGGATTGGGAAGTATACTCCGCTTACAGAGGAATATTGCATACATCACATGCAAGTGAAATGAAGGTATAGTCCTCTTAGAAGATAGAGATGAATAGTCATAAATAACACATAATCAAATATAGGAACCTCGTCTTTCTGCACCTGTTTTTAAAAAAACAGCTTTATTGAGGTATAATTCACACCTAAAACTGCACAAATTTAAAATACACAATTTGATAAGTTTAGTATATGCTTTCACCTTTGAAACCACCACTACAATTTAGACCAGGGCTAGGCAAACTATAGCTTGTAGGCCAAATATAGTCTACCATCTATTTTTGTAAATAAAGCTTTATTAGTACACAGTCATGCCCATTTGTCTGTATATTATCTATGACCGCTTTTGCACTACAGTGATAGAATTGAGTAGTTACAACAGAGACTGTTTACTCACAAAGCTGAAAATATTAAAAATATTTACTATCTGTTTTTTTACAGAAAAAGGTTTGACAACTCTTGATCTAGATAATGGACATAACTGTCACCCTCAAAATTTATTTGGGCTTCTTTTAATGCCTTTCTTCTACCTCTTTCCATACCCCTCCCACCCAGGTAACCACTGATCTGTCTTCTGTCACTAAACATTTGTTTGCTTTTCTTACAATTTTATACACATGAAACCATATAGTACATATTCTTCTGTGTGTCTGGCTTTTTTCACTCAGTCTGATTACTTTGAGGTTCATCCATGTTGTTGCGTATATCAATAGCTCATTCCTTTTTATTGCTAATTAGTATTTGAATGAATATATCACAGTTGATTTAATCATTTACTTCATGATAGACATTTGTGTTGTTTACAGTTTGGGGCTATTACCAAACAGCTGCTATGAGGTTTATGTAGAAATCTTTGTATGGATGTGTGCTTTTATTTCTTTTTTACTAAGTACCTAGGAGTAGAATGGTTGAATCATACAGTAGATATATCTGTAAATATTTCAGAATCTTCCAAGTTGCTGTCCAGAATGGTTGTACCATCTTATATTTCCACCAGCTGTGTATAATAGTTCCAATTCTTTCACAAGTATTTTACACCAATACTCAGTATAATCTGCTTTTTACATTTTAGCATTCTAATAAATGTGTAATGGTATCTCATTATAGTTTTAGATTGCATTTCTTGTCTTTGTTTATAAAATAAGTACTTTATTTTGGAACAGTTTTAGATATACAGAAAAATAGAGAAGAAAATACAGAGTTTCAATATACTTTACATCCAATTTCTCCTAGTATTAATAACTTACATTAGTGTGGTACATTTTTTACAATTCATGAACCGACATTGATACATTATTACTAACTAAATTCCATGATTTATTTAGATTTCTTTAGTTTCTACCTATGTCTTTCTCTGTTCCAGGAGCCCATCCAGGGTACCACATGAAATTTAGCCATCATATCTCCTTAGGGTCCTTCAGACTTATGCCTGTTTCCTAGACTTTCCTTGTTTAGGGGGGCCTTGAGAGTTTTGAGGAATATTATGTATTTTGTAGTATGCCCTTTAATTCAAACTTTTCTGTTTTTTATCCATTATTTGAGGAAAGTTTTGTATGTTTCGGAGGAAGAACACAGGTAAAGAATTATTTTATCATATTGTCTCAAGTATTCTTTTAACATACTGTACAGTTGATATTGATATGTTTCATCTGGCTGAGGCAGTATTTGTCAGGTGTCTTACTGTAAAGTAACTATTTTCTTCTCATACCCTACTTTTTGTAAGAAAGTCATTAGACTCAGCCTACTCTTAAGAAGTGGAAAGTCATTCAAGAAGTAAGAAGCTCCATAAAGGTATAGTATCTACATAAATGATCTGCACAGATGAGTTGTCTCTTCTCTTTCATTTATTTCTCATATTGTCATTTAATTATATCAATATGGACTCATGAAGTGCTAACATCCTGATTTTGAACTTCTAACCTCCAGAACTTTGGAGAAAATTAATTTCTGATGTTTAAGCCACCCACTCTATGGCAGCCCAAGCGGATTAGTTCTAAATGATTAGTGATATTGTCTTCATCTCCTTGTGCTGCCACAATCAAATACCATAAAGGGGTGGCTTAAACAACAGAAATTAATTTTCTCCATAGTTCTGGAGGTTAGAAGCTCAAAATCAAAGTGTTAGCATGGTCAGGTTCTAGTGAGAGCTTTCTTCCTGGCTTGTAGATAGATGGCTATCTTCTTGCTATGTCATCACACTGCCTTTCTTCAGTGTATGGATGCAGAGAATTGGGGGTAGGGGAGAGGGAGGGAGGGAGAGAGAGAGAGAGAGAGAGAGAGAGAGAGAGAGAGAGAGAGAGAGAGATCACTCTTCTTATAAAACCACTAATCCCAGCATGAGGGTCCCTTCCTGGTAACTGAATTTAGCTCTATCTCCCAAAGGTTTAATCTCCAAATACCAACACAGTGAGAGTTAGGGCTTCAACCTGCGAATTTTGGGAGGACACAAATATTCAGTCTTTAACATATATTGAGTATTTTTATGCACACGTTTCCCATCCATATATCTCCTTGAATAAAGTGTATGTTCAAATTGGATATTTAATTATATATATATTTTTTGCATATGGATATCTAATTGCCACACCCTCATTTGTTCTGAATTGCTTTTGCAACTTTGTTACAGTTGTTCCTGTACGTGTGAATCTATCTGTAAGCTCTGTATTCTGTTCTATTAATCTGTTAGTGCAGTTTTGATGTGCACCATACTCCATTGTCTCGGTTACGGTAGCTTTATAGTAAGTCTGGAAATCAGCTTTTGACAATTTTCCTGCTTTGTTGTTCCTTTTTAAAGTTATTTAGGTTCTTGACATTTTCATAATCATTTTGTAATTACATTGTCAAATTCTATAAAAAAAATCACCAGTCGATTTTTTGTTTTAAAATTTGGCAAGATAATTTTAATAGTTACTCAGAAATGCAAAGGGCATGGAGAACCAAAACAACTTTGATAAGAAAGAAAAAGAATAAAACTACCAGATTTAAAGACTTACAAAGATGTAATA
This sequence comes from Tarsius wallacei, assembly GCA_963574415.1. Lineage (NCBI taxonomy): Eukaryota > Metazoa > Chordata > Mammalia > Primates > Tarsiidae > Tarsius > Tarsius wallacei. The sequence continues at coordinate 24,527 of CAUYQG010024632.1, read as the reverse complement.
ATTAAGATGATGCAGTGCCTCTATAGGAATAGACATAGTTCAATGGGACAGAATAGAGTTCATGAATAGACACACATATTTGAATAACTGATTTCCAATAAAGCTACCAAATCAACAGGGAAAGTACAGTCTTCCAAACAAATGGTGCTATAAGAATAGGACATTGATAAGGAATAAAAAGTTCAATCCCTATCTCATGCCATCTACTGAAATAAACCCAAAATGAACCTTAGAACTAACTATAGGAGTTTAAACTCTAAAACTCCCAGAAGAAAAAAGTGGAAGAAAAATCTTTACAACTTTAAGAGAAAATATGTACAAATATGTGAAAAAACCTAGACTATATAAAGATCTTTCATAACTCAATATTCAGACAAGTGAGTAAAAATAGACATAATATTTGAAGAGACATTTGACAAAAGAAGCTATAAACTGATAATAAGCACAAAAACAAATAGCCAACATTGTTAGTCATCAGTGAAATGCAGATTAAACCATAATGAGGTACCACTATAAACTCATTGGAATTGCTAACCTTGGAAAACACTGGGAACCAAATTTTGATAGAAATGGGAAACAGCTAGAATACTCATTCATTGCTGGTGGGAGTGTAAAGTGGTGCAATCACTATGGAAAACAGTTTTTCAGTTTCTTATAAAATTAAACATATATTTACTACACAATTCAGCAATTCCATTTCTGGTATTTATCCAAGAGACATGTTTGCACGAAGACTTACACATGACTGCTAACTATACCTTTGTCATAATAACTTTAAACTGGAAACATCCCAAATGTCCACCAATAATTCAATGGATAAGTAAATTATTATATTTCAGACAGTGAAATATTACTCTCCAGTAAAAAAGAAACAAACTCCTGATGCACACAACGTGAATGGAATGTTTTGTTGTACAAAAGAAGCCAGGCATAGAAGAGTCATACGGCCTGGTTCAATTTACAGAGGTTCTAGAATAATCTATAGTGATAGAAATGAGATGAATGTTTGCCTGGGGCTGGGAAGGAAGATAGATTAGGAAGGGCATGAGGGGGCTTTCTGGGGGGGTGATGAAAATGTTCTATACCTTGATCTGAGTGGTGGCTACAGAGATATTCATATTTGCTAAAACTAATCAAACTGTATGCGGGGGGGGGGGACCACCCCAAAAACCCAGGATTTATTTATAAAATATTGTGTATTTATCTTACACGTTTACACTTCAGTCACCTTCAAAGTACTCTCCATTTGATGCAATATACCTATTAAGACACCTTTTCCGCTGCTCAAAACAGTTTGGAACTCGTCAATTTTGATGCCTTTAGTGCTTCCGCCGTTTTTTTGTTTCTCTTCTTCCACATCTGCAAAACATTTCCCTTTGAGGACGTTTTGCACTTGTAAATCACCCACCATGAAATGGGCAAACACTTAATAGAATCTCAAAAAAAAAAAAAATTCACTGAAGCTGAATACAGCCTCTCACAACAACGTTAGCTGGTATTCTGATGCTGACGAGTTTCTAGGACACTTATAAAGAGGAGAAACCTGTACTACAAAGGGCCCACCTTCCAAAAAATAAATGTTTTCTGGGGGGCGGGGTCCCTCCATATACTCAAAATAGTACCTCCATCTTACTGTATGTAAATTATACATAAAAATGTTTATTGGAAATAAGAATACTATCTCTACATATTAAATAAAAATAGATGCTTATTGTTGTTATTGTTGTTGTTGTTGTTTTTAACAGACCCTCAGGGTACATACCTTTCATGGATCAAGCACCTAAACTCAGAGTGCAGCCAAGACATGGGTAGGCTCTGCTGGAGAGGTGACCAGTAGACCTAGCATGCCTGGCCCATGTGAATCAATAGCTATATGGAATATACCTTTTTCATTACCTTTTTTATGTTGAAAAACAGGCACTGCCATATCGGACCGTGAAGACAAGGGCTCACTCTGCTAGGGATAACAGGAAGTGAGTGAAGAAGGTCCTATTCCTAAGGATTCCAGGCAGTATAGAAGCCTGTCTACTTTTGGACTTCCTACATTCTGGACTTTGAGGGGTGATGGAAGAGAATTACCTGGCTGGTTTAAGTCACTATTATTTTTAGTCTCTTTTATAGGTTAACTTGAACTTAATCAATATGGTTATCCAAAATTCTCCAAGCAAAGCTTAAACCATGATTTAGCCTTGAATTCTACTTTTGTTGAGCACATTCTTTTTTTTTTTTATTTTATCCGAGTCATTTTATTAGAATGTCTGACACAAAAGAAACTGCTAGAACCTAAAAATGCTATATACAGCTTATACTTGACATAACACTTGTAGACACTGGGTCCTATGTATCAGATGCAGTGCTTCCATAAATGCTTTCTGTTGACTAGTGTTCAATACAAGAAGTATGTGAAACTCTCATACCATTAACGATTTCCTCTGCAACTCAGTGTAACCTCTAAATGGCTTTGACTACTAACTGCCTAAGGTCCAAGACCAACTTGCCTGCAATTAGTAGTCAAAGCCATTTAGAGGTTACATTGCCAAAGTAGGAAACCCATTCTACCTTTGACTCAAGGAGACCACTGGATTCAAAGAAAAAGAGTTATTCAGAATTTAGAAATCTGTCTATGTTGCTGTGGAGTACTATGAAACTCAAGAAGAACTTGGAAAGAACATGTCAGAGAAGTTATTATATATTTTATGTTGAAAGGTCAACTGGGACAGAGAATACTTACGAAACTTTCCAGGATCATAGCTGATCTCTGTACTAGGCGGACTAGTACCTACCAAAAGTTCATGTCTACCTGGAGACTCAGAATGTGACTTTATTTGTAAAGAGAGTTTCTGCAGATGTAATTAGTTAAGATGAGATCACACTGGATCAGGCTGGCCTTAAATCCAATGACTGGTGTCTTTTTACAGAGAGACACAGAGATACAGAGCCTCAGGTACACACAGGGAATAGGGCCATTGTGATGAAAGAGGCAGAGGTTGGAGTGAAGCAGCTACACCAAGGAACATGCCAAGGAATGCCCAGGATTGCTGGTAACCATCAGAGGCTAGAAACAGCAAGGGAGGATACTTCTCCAGGGCCTCCAGAGGGAGCATGACCCTGCTGACATCTTGGTTTCAGACTTGTAGCCTCCAGAACTATGAAAGAATAATGCTGCTGTTTTAAGCCATCTGGCATATGGTGATTTGTTATGGCTGCTGTAGGAAACAAATATAGTCTCTAGCATTTCAAACCACCTTTCCTTTGTTTTGGTGTCATTCTTTATGCGATTCTGCCTTACCTTAGATGTTTGTTTGTTTATTTACATGAATTCCTCGAATCAGGTGTTATTCTAAATTCCATTTATCTAAAATTTCCATTTCACTTTGATGCATAAAAATTGCTGTGTAACTCTACCTTTTGCTAAATGAATGCATAACCTAAATTTTCTTGTTGTACTCAAGCATGCCAAGTCTGTTCTTTTATCTGAGTAAATTAAGAAGGTTTGTAGGCCCTTTTTTGCCAATGAGAGGCTAGAGTAACAGTGTTTTGGAAAATTTATATTTAAGATGACATCAGGGCCTTATACAGCTCTGGCTGGTGTCTGGTTCTGTTGAAATGACACTTCCCAGTCCAGCCAATCTGTTTTGCTTCATGAAATTCTAATTGACAACATTGCAACAGAGACTTGTCACCAATTCTTCAAAATTCTTCAAATTTCCTGTGATGCAAATCTCTTTAGCTTGGTAAAGCTATGGTAGAAATAAAGACATCCAAGTGGATCCTGAAAAGTCCTCTAAACTTCCTAAGACAGTGTCAAGATGCTTTGGAAGGCTGCTAGTAGTCTTGCAATCAGGCTGCCCTGTTTGCAACTAAATGAATAGACAAAATGTCTTTTTAAAAATATATATATGTTTTGCTAGCAGCCCTTTACGTCAATGACTTGAAAGCAAAGGAAAACTCTGGACAACTTTGCAATTGTGGAGGGCAACCCCATTTGTGAATTAGGAAATATCCCCACATGAGCTATATATGGAATGTTTCCAGATGTTAAAATAATTGCTGATATTCCAAAAACAAACACCAGTTGTTACATTTGGTTTCAACATTTTTGTTTTATTTTCTGTAATGGTTGACTTTCCTCATTGGGCAATTTCCATTTCTCCAGGACACATAACACTTACCTCTAAAGGTGTGATCTCCCAACACTTCATTCCCTGGATAGGTTTCTTTTTAACAAGCTAAAACAGACATAACTAGGGCACTGTTTCGGGCTCAGATGACAAATGTGAAACTGAAGAATATCGAAAGCCATTCAAAAATTGGTTTGGTAAAAGACAGTGCTATGTAATGAAACCAAATGCACAGGTTGGAATTTTAAAAGAAATTCTAGTGTGAAGATAAAAGGACATGAAAGATAATAAATGTTGAAATGATACACCACCTAATGGTATCCTGTCAAGGAAGAAAGATAATATGATAACTTACAGAGCATCTCCAAGCCTCTATAGGTACTTGACCTATAGTTTGCAGGGAAACAATCTTTTTGTTTCATCTGGCTCATATTAAAAACAGGAAAAACAAAACCAGCATTTTCCCCCCACTCTCACACAGATGGTGAAAAAAATCCGTGCAATTTTTAACTGTCTGAAATTCTTTAAAGCAATATAAGACAGAAAGAATTATTAAATCACTTTTCCATTTCATATAATGAAAAACTGCACTACCACAGAGGGGCTGGACCATCAATTTTGGAGCAAGTGGGAGCTCTGATTGGTCCTGCAGGCAATCAATCACCTGGCAGGCCTGGGGCCCTATCTCTGAAGCCATCTTGCTGTAGGAAAAAGAAATGTAGAAAATAATAAACCTAAAGTCAAACTTTTAATTAACATTTATATAATTCCATTTTTGAAATTTACTTAGTATATAGTTTACATATATGACATACATGTGGATGTATGGGGGTATATTCACATGATTCATCCATTTGTTTTTACTTTTGCTTATTAAATTGCTTGTTCACTTATTCAAAACATATTTAGCAGGTGATTATTCCAGGCATCTGGGGTCCAAAAACGTGTAAGACTTGGGCTCGCTCCATAAACTCAAGGTCCATTGGGATAGAGATGGGCAAATAAATGATTATAGTGGACCCTGATAAAAGTACAATCATTGTTATGTATATTTGACCATTTCCAGGTATTCTGGTGCCAAATTCAGAGTTATAAGTAGGCTAATTAGGATTTGTCTTAACTCTTTTGTTTGCTTAAAACTTGAGGGAGTGATAAGCTCTTCTATTTTTTATTTGCTTCTGCATTTGTTCTTACCTCTGATACGAAAGATATCTGAGGGAGCTTATAGACATACATATGGTACTAAATCTTCAATATTTGCTTGAAACTGGTTACAAGAGGCCAGTAACCAGTACTCTTTGGGGGAAAACTTAGAGAGACTTACTGAAAGCAATGGATCTTTATAGCCTGTGATACATTGAGTCCCTCCATACCAGTCTCTAGGTGCAGAAAGCACTACCTCTTGCCAGGTCCCTTCTCCTTTAGGATTCATATCTGGTTGGGGAGACTGGCCAGGTACCTAAATTAACTAACCACATACAGACCATCACTTTGTAATGTCTCAATTTCCACATAAGTAAAATGGAGCTAATGCTAATTGTCTCATGGGCAATTCGTTGGAAACAAACAATGTCTGACACATCATAAGGAAGAGTAAGCCACCCTTGTGGATACTGCCACCAAGCCTGACTTGTAGGAGCTGAGCATGCAAATGGATGGACAGCCAGGAAATGCCATTGAGTTTTCTACTGGGTCTCCTTTCAAGTGCACATGCCCTGTTGCCCTATGTGTCTTCTATTGGAATTGGCGTTCCCCAGGACAGGGGTGATCCTCGTCTCAGTCTATGCTTCTGGAAGGTGGATTCTGAAACCTAAGACCAGCAGTTCCCTGATCTTATAGTTAAGAAACAGTAACTAGAAGGAGGCTTCTGAACGGTTATTCTTTCGGTGAGACCGAGAGGGAGTACGTTTGAGTTCAGCAAGGGAAAACTTCTTCGTCAAGAGGTGGTCTGAGGAGGTTAAATCAAGGAAGGCTTGTGGGCAGATTTCAGAATGGGGGAGAAGTTTGCTGCTGGGTAGGTATGGTGGTTGAGTTCAGGGGGCAGGAGAATGGATGAAATTACTTCTCAGGGTCTCCTTTTCAAACTGTCTGGCAAAGGTTTCCTCCATATTGTGGCAGATGGTACTATGAAAGTTTTTCTTGGTGAAGTTGTGGATTTTTCCTTCCACACATTCCATGATACAAATGCACACAAAAGCTGTATCAACCAACAGAAAAGTAGCAGCATTTGCTGTTTAAAGAATTGGGAGCCATTTCTGTGTTCTGGGCTGGAGAGTGGTGGAGAAGCGTGCTGCCATGTTGAGTGGGTACTTGGATTCTTTATTTGGTTATTAGAGAGAAAGGTATTTCAGAAGATTGGCAACCTGGTGGACACTTGGGTATGTGTGGCTAGATCACTGCTAAAAGAGTCTGTGTCATCCAGTTCTTTGGGTACAGAGGAAGGAGGGTACCCAAGAGGCTGTGCCAGAGCCCACCTGGTGGGCAGCACTATCTATGGCACGACAGGGGATCTCCACAGGGGTCCCTGTGTGCTGTATCACTTACGTGCATTAGAGTTGTTAACACAGTAGCCTGATTTTGGGGCTGGTGGTGGCAGGAATGTGTTTTAGAAATAACACTGTCTTCCTAAAGGGACCTCAGGGACAGATATCTCACTAAATCCTTTCTTTGGGAAGTTGATCACCCCAAGAGGGTCCCAGGAAGCTGTAAATGGTGCTCCTTTCTCTCAGAGGACTACTTCATCTAAATTGCCAATTGTTGGCCAATTCAAAAACATCCTATTTGTCCTTTCAGCACATATGTGGTGAGCACCCACTATGTGCTAGGCATGTGCCAGGCACTGGAGAGATGCATAGATGATAGGACACCATCTCTGTCCTCAAAGACAGTCAGGAGAGAAACGGGGCAGGGTCAGATGCTACCCCCACAGGGTCTAAACTATAACAAGAGGAAGCCCAGGGAGTTTAGGGTACAGAGCCAGCTTATGGAGTCTCCATGGTGGGATGGGAGAGACCAGATGGAGGAGTATACAGCTTAGGTTGGATGCAAGGAATTGAAAGGAATTTGAAAAGGTTAGAGAACTGTTTGTGCAAAAACAAGAAGAGAGGCAGGCTGGGGGGCTACCTATGGGGACCATTTCTCATCTTGGTTTTCATGGGTTCTACAGCACAACCATACTCTCTTGGGGATTCCTCACCACCAGCCTGGTCGACTGTGAATTACACAAACTGCCTCTGGCTGCCTCCATCTTGGCTCACGGGGACAAACGCTATCAAGAGCCAGGGCTGTGAGCCGGAGTGGCCCTGCACATGGCGGATGTTCAGAGCCTGGGGTGCAGGGCTGCTTTCTGTGCTATTGTCCCGGGGTGCTGAGGAGTCACTAACCTGAGACAATTGCGTGGGCTTTACACCTGCCCGCAGCTCTGCCGCTGCCGCGGTGCGATTGTGTTCTCAGGGCCTCGGAGCGCCCAAGACACAGGTAAGAGCAGAACATTTCTGCCTTTGCTTGCAGAGAAAGATAATAACCTCAAGAAGGGGATTTCACAGCTCTTTGAATTGAGTTGCATGTTTGTTCTGGGTTAATTTTTTCTCAGGTTCCTAATATAACACACGTTTGCTACTGAGTAAATATTGATTCTGTTGCAGTCAGCATTAGTGGTGGAAGATGCCGAAAAATAATCAGCCAGCTAATCAGGTCTGCTTTCTAGGATGAAGGTGAGTGTGGTGCAGTCCCTGGTAGGATGAGGGCGATATCCTGCCACAGAAAATTCAATCAACACTTCTGTAATGACTAGGTTCATTACAGCCCCTTATAAATAGATAAATCTTTCTCAAATGATACCATTTTTAAGACAGCTATAAATCAGGCAATAATTTAGATGTATATCATTGTATCAGAACGTAGGAATTTGCTTTTCTTCTGGTTTTTTGGTGGGGTGAGGCGAGGGCTGGCTGAAAATTGAATTGCAATTAGGTTATTTAGTGGTGCGATAAAATCCTCATGAATTAAAATGCCACTAATGTTGAAGTAGTGTTAATTTCAACCAAGGCTGAACTCTATCTATAGAAGGAAGAATTTGTTAAACAAATTAACAGGGCAATCAAGTTTACAAGGGTTGTGAGCCTGCTGCTTTCAAGTTCTTTCACCAGTGTGAAGGTGATTTATACATTATTTTCCAGAATTGAGGAGTCTAAAATCATTAAGTGTGACTACTCCCCTTTAGGCCTCTCTACAATATTTCCTCCAAATACCCTTCTACCCTACCTTTGATACCCTAGGAAAGGAAGTGTCCTACTTTACAAGGCGTTCAACTATCTGCATAGCTCCAATGGAAAGGACGTCCTTGGTATAGCCAAAATTGTTTCCTGACTTTTAGTTGTGGGTCATACAAAACAAGCCTAATTATTCTTCTAGATATTGGTAGACATAAATATCTTTGTGCTTTTCTCTGCGCTTAGAATCCAGGATCTCAGATTCTCAATGAAAAGATCATGAAAGTCAATTATTACAACCCCTTCCTCCCCTGCCTCCACTGCAAGCTAGTAATGTCTAAATTGCTGTTTTCAAGTCCTATTCAATATTCATCTAGCCTGTGACCTCCAGCAAGGTTGAAGAACTTACTACCAAATGGTGTTTCTTCAAAGTTTTTCTTTGACTTCGGCCAGCCTTTAATATAGATGATCTTCTCCCTGAATGTACTAGAATTAGAGAGAGAGAATGTGACTGGTGATTTGGAAATCAAAGGATGAAATCCATTCTAGAATGTTCTGTGGTGTGTATACCATACAAGGTTGAACATCCTTGAAGACTCTCTGGAGAAGGAGATTTCTAAATATACAAATACATCAAAAAGTCTGTAATAAGCCAGATGGACCCATTCATTAGACCAAAGAAGATAGGACTATTGCTGTTTTAGGCAATTGCTCCAGATTTTCTTTCAGTCCATTTTCTCCCAATCTCTTTCTCCTATCTGCTTGACGAACAGATTTTTTTGGATTTCATTTTCCCCATTCCAGCCCCCAGATTTTTGTCTGTGAGATTGACTGTACTGCTTTCCTTTAAAGCTGTTCATCTTTTAATTCCTGATGCTGGGATCTGGCCTAACCATTCCATCCCTTCCAGGATCTTCTGTCTTAGCGGAGATCCCCCTGCTCCAGCTCCCTACCCTCAACCCAGGGAAGCAGTGCCTAGCTGGTGCTAAGCCTGGGCCCCCAGTGAAGGAAGGGATCTGAGCAGTCACACACATTTCTTCCTCCTGCCTATCTCTAAAAAGCTCCTCTACACAGCACCATCAGAACCTCATCTGCAGGGAAGTCTGCATTTACCATGACCACGTTGCCAAGAAAAGAAGAAGTGAGTTCATTTTCACTGTGAAAGAACATCTGATGTAGATGTGTGAATTCACTTGACGTGGACAGACCTCTTCTACAGAAATGGACAACCCCCCGTGCCTATGCTGCCTGAAATCTCCTTCCTGGGCATACCAGAAGTCTCCATTTCCTGGCCTTCTTGGTGAGTAGTTGGGACCAAGTTTCTCATTCATTTGTTTACTGTTCAATAGATTCCAGAAACTAGTAAGTGGGCAAATGAAGGGTGTTTCAAGTGAAGCAGGCAGAGGTGCCACTTGCAAGGGGGTGTTGACAAGATAAGAAACTTGGGTTGAACCAGAGGAGTTACATAAGGCTGACCAAGGTAGGTTAGAGAAGAGAGATAGAAGCTGGCCTTGGGGTGGGGGTCAAGAGATGGGACCGGATGATAGGGCACAAGGAGAAAGTGTCAAGTATCAAGTCCAAGGATAAAAATAGCAAATTCATAGTGAGGACAGTGTCTACAATTACAAATAAGAGTGGGGCTTAGTATAATAACAGGAAAGGGATGAACAATTAGAACAGACTGCGATTTTTGTTTTATGTGGTTCCAGGTGTAAGGCTTGGGTCAAGGGTACCTACAGAAGGATGTGAGGCTGGATGGAGGATGGGGTGGGGCTCAGCGAGCTTTTTCAGTGACTCCCAGGCAAACATTATGTATAAATGGCAAGGAGATATACTGTGTTGTTTTCCAAGTGAGGTGAAATAGAAATTGGTTACTAAACTAGCCTTACTTATGTCTACCATTTAGGGTAATAGGAGGGAAAACAGTGAACATTTCTGGAGCAATTTATTTTCTGATGGATATTTTGTTTAACTGATAGAGGCAGATGTAAACTTTGCAAGAGAAGAAGCCAGATGGCTGCAAGAGAGAAGTATTCTCCAAATGGGATTGAGAGGCGGATCTGTGTTTGTAAAACACTGAGAAAACCTTTGACCACTTGACCAGGGCTTCTCTCCAACCCATTGCAGAACAAAGGCAGGTAAAACCTCAGTCTCAGCAGACAGCAGGTGTGTAGGGCAAGTGTCTGTGATCCCCGGAGGGTCCCTGTAGCTCTACACTTTCTGTGGAAACCACTGTGCTTTCCGGCCACCCAGGAATGCACCTTAGCCAAAAATGGGACGAGGCAAGGCTCATTCTAGCAGATGCAGTTCAGAGTGAAGGTCCTTTAGGAGTTTTGTTTCAGTGCATACAGACTGACGTTTGCACCACAAGCTAGATTTTTACCGACGTGGCTCTATGTCTGTCATCTTAAAAACAATCTAGAAAACATATTGTTACCAATTGTTATTCCCATTTTACAGAAGAAGAATCACAACCTCCTCAAAAATGGAAACAAGAGAAGTCTCATGCATTTTTATTTCTAGCAACACATAGCGTTATTTGCTAGTTTACTATTAATAAAATCATTGAGATTTATAGCCCAATTTAGAAGACTCATATTGCCGTTATGCTTTTCTACTAAATTATGGCTAGTTATGTACCTATATTTATACCCTACCTTGTTTCAAGAAGGTTTTGAAATGGTTTCCGAGTATAAAATAGTGCCTTCAGAAATACAAATAGAATAAAAAGCTGAACGCAGAACTTGAGGATATAAAATATTTAGGTCAACGAATCGTGTGGAGGTGATATTGGTGGTGGTGATGGTGGTACTGATGGTGGAGGTCATGGTGGTGGTAGAGGTGATGGTTGTGGTAGTGATGATGGTGGAGGTAAGGGTGATGGTGTTGATGGTGATGGTGGGGATGGAGGTGATGGGATGGTGGTGGTGGTGGAGGTGAAGGTGATGGTGGTTGTGGTAATGGTGGTGATGGTGGTGGTGATGATGATGGTGGTGGTGGTAATGATGGAGGTGATGGGGTGGTAGTGTAGGTAATGGGAGTGGTTATAGTAGGAATAGCTATTAACTGTAAGTGAGGCAACCACAGAAAGGGGAACTAAGGGTCAGGAAAATAATATACATGGGTAAGGGGGGAGGGCAAAAGGAAAAACTAGAGTTAGAATGAAAAGCAATTTTAAAATTCTTTTCTTGAACTTTTATTAGCACTGAGGTATGAAGTAGACAGGGTTCTCAGTAGCCCTGGCCAATGGGAACAACTATAAAGTGTAGTAATGTCGGCTAATACTTATCTTGCTATGTGTCAGATGATATTCTAAGCATCTTAAATGCAGACTTCACTGAACCCTTATAGCAACCCACGAACTAGGCTTCCATTACTAACACACTTTACAGATGAAGAGGTGGAGGCACAGAAAGTCACTTGCTCAAGATCCTGTCTGTGGAAAGTGATGGAGTCAGGATTCTGTCTGCAGCTCAGGTCCTTAGCCACTGAGCTCTTGAGAACATGATGAAACGTGAGTTGTCTATATGGGGTTGACCAGCATCCAAGAGGTGGATGAGAGATTGTAGTTACTCCTGGATTGTGAAGACTCTGTTATGAGGATCTGAGATTAAGAGCATACAAAGGGGTCTGTGGTCACACTTTCAGCCCATAACCTCACATCTCCAAGTGCATGGAGAAGCAGCTCTCCATCTGTGGGCCATTTCTGGGTGTTCATTCCTTGGCAGGGCAGGGCTGTCGATACATGCAGAGCTGGGGCCTGGGTGTGGATATCTGTAATAAGAATATGGTCCAGGAAAAAGTTTTCCCAGATGGAGCAACTGAGTGCTTTCTAAAAGAAGTTTTGATGCTGCTGATGTTTGTGGTTTGAGCTGTCAATCGCTACCCACATTACTGGCCAGCCGTTCTCAGTCCCATTTTGGGGGTGTCTGTGTGTTGTTTTGTGGCTTTGCTTTTCTTCTGCTACAAACACTTCCTCTGCCCCATCAGAGCCGGCTCTGTGACGGCCCTGACACACTGACTTTCACGCATGCCTTTGCGATTATCTCCCCTTCCCCCGGCCCGGCCGTGAGAACAGATGGACCCGATGTCTATTTTTGCTTCTCATCTTCTGCTTTTTATATCTTTTGGGTTGTTGCTTTCATTAATAAACCCTTTACATTTTCATTTTCTTTTTTCTTCTCTTTGAGAGGAAAGGAAGAAGAAGAGCCTTAGTGTCCCATTAGCGTTTCTTTCCACGTTCTCTGCCCCAGCATGAGTGGAGCTGTGGGCAAACTGAAGTTGGGTTTAGACAAGGTTGAGTGTCTGTGGCTGGAGTTTAAAAATGACATTAACTTAATCGTCTTCCCTACAATCACCATTACAAAACCATTTTGCCTCATGCAAAATGAGTGCCTGGTACCAAATGAAGTGAAAAGTGTCACTTCAACATGTCACCTCTCACCCTGGGGAAAGAAGGTAGATGCATTAATAATCAATGATTTAAAAAGAAGTAAGCGTGCTCTGGCATTTACACCAGAGCCCCGGAAAACAAAAAATTTCTCTTTTTTAACATTTTGCTGTTTTTCTTTTCCTATGATAGAAGTAAAGCCATTGACTCTTACAGGCATTAATAGGAATGGGAAGATGAAGAACACATGGAAAATATGTTTGCACTTAGCAGGCTACTTTATTTTTTTTTCTCTGCTATTGTTTATAGGAATGTCAATATTGAGGAGTTTTTAGTATTAAAAAAGTTTTAAGATTGTAAAGTTGCTAATAAAGTTTTTATGTGGTAACAATGCCACTTGTAGAACTTGTACTATAACCTCAAATCTAAGCTTTTCAGGGAAAATAACTGTAGCAGAATGCCCAAAGAAGATTCCTAAAGCAAACATGGGCGGCTTTTGTCAGAACCGATTACAGACTACTACCACTAGCTTGGGAGTTTGGGGGTGGGATGCAGAAAACCCATTGCTCTGAATAAAGTACAAAATGATGCAAATGTGAACAGTAACTGGCCAATCTTTACATCTGCCGAGGTTCTAGACATCAGTTAAAATTTTCAACACCATTGACTAAAATTGCATGACGTATAGCAGCTACTATCACAATGAAAGTTAGAACACCTGTCGACATTTAATAATCATGTAGCCTCTATTCTTTGCCCCGCTTTGATATCAACCACAACTTTCTGATTAATGACTGGTGATTGTGCCCATTGACTTGCACTCAGATTTTAATTATAGCAGAAAGCAATGAGTATATGTGAAAGCACATTTCTAGAAATGTGTTCATTTGCAAAGGGGTCTTGTTCAAGTTCAGAGAAATGCTTAATTCAGAATGTGCAAAGCAATAGAGTGAATTTTAAAATGACTTTTATTGAATTCAAAAATTGTGAGCTAAAAGCACTTGAGTCCATTTAAAAAGCAATTTTATTGAGTTAATGGTGAGTATAAAGAATTAAATCAATAAAAACTCTACTTGCCATTAAGTTCCAAAACAGTGAAAGCGTTTTATTATCTGTGTTGTTTTAAATCCAACAATATATGTTCCCCTTGGTTGCTTTGTCCTCTCCCTTACATTTCTTTCCAACCTTAGGCCAATTTGCTAAGCTTGTTCTTTCCCACTCCAGAATGTGGACTTCAACAATTGCAGGTATGTGTAAACAGACATGTATTAATATATAAGCTCAACCATGAGCAAGACTGACCCGGGCTAGGCCATTTAACTTTTCTGCTCAGTTTTATTGCACATAAAACAGGGACAGCTATATGTATATCACATATTGTTATGTTTCTGGAGATATAGTATAGCGTCCCAACCAGGGAGGTGATCCCATAATAACCGATGACTTCCTGCACATTTAGAAATCTACTATGGAGAAATGAAGGTAAATCCCTCAGGTGGTATATATTAGGTCAAAACATGAAACTTCTTTTTTTGGAGAAAAAAATGGTTGTATCAATTTCATATGATGCAACCTAATAGGTATAGCACTCGGGAATTCATTTATTCTCTCATTTATTCCATCAGTCATTCAACTAATGAAGCGATTGTTCCGCTAGATATCAAATATACAGTGATAAACCCCAAATTTGTGGAGCCTTCCACATTGCTGTAAAAGACAGACAACAAATAAATCAACTTCAGATAAGCGTGCAATTAAAAAATGTGAAAGCACTATCAATTTTGGGATGACAAAAAAATAACAGAAAAAAATCAAGACAGGCAGCTAGGAGATAGTGCTACGTAGACAGAGGCTGATGCATTGGAGTGAGCCAAGGGAAACACGGGAGAAGGATTGTAGCAGAGGGGAAGGGCAGAAAGGGATGTAGGTGGTTGTAGGTCTAAGTGAACTGAAAAGGTCTTGAGGATGGTGCCAAGTTCTTTCTCCTGCTACTCTGCCTTTCCCCTGAGGTAGTTGTTTCTGGCTCTTGACTTTGTACTTACATGCTCTCTTTGCCCAGCCGCTGGGATTGATGCCCCACTGAGGTAGCCTGGCCAACCTGGTCATCCACCTCTGTCCCTGTGCTTTATGTACCTGCCCACGGTGCCAAGCACTGTGGCTGGCCTCGAGACAATGATCCTCTATTACTCTGATAGCTCCTGCTCAGAGCCAGACCCAGAACTTCAGGTCCTAACCAGAAAATGAGAGGGTGCTGGATAGCTAAGACAGCCGGGTCAGCAGGAGCTTCATACTCCACCAGAGACTTATCCCTAAAATGGCTCTGGAAAAATCTTCAACAAGAAGGGAGAGGATTGCGTGACAACATAGTGGGTATTTGGTCCACTACCGGGGGAGTGAGGGCCAGCTAGAAGCCCAGACTTCACCTGTATGCAGTTGCTTATGAAGCAAAACCTCACCTGAACCCCACAACTCTAAAATAAATTAGGAAAAAGGTATTTGACCAAACTGATAAAGCGGACACTTGATAGTTAGGATAAATCCTAAGATTTCTACTCAATAGGCTACTATAGAAATATAATTGCACTTACTAAAATCCATGTCATTTCCAAAAAAAAAAAAAAAAAAGTCTATCAAGAAGAACAACTTGTTCTATTTATTGGGTACTTATGTGCCAGGTACCAAGGTATGTGCTTTATTGATATATTCATTACATAATTGCAGTCCATTGAGATAGGCTTTATCATGCCCTGTTTTACAGATATGGAAACTAAGTCTCAAGTAAGTTGAGTGAATTGCCCATGGCTTCACAATAGAGAGATGATAGGGTAAGGTAGGTAGTCTGATCCCAGAGACCTTGCCCTTAACCTGTTTGCCATGCTGGCCTCCCAGCCCCTCCAGTGCCATAACTGAGTGTGCCACACACTTGGAGCACTGGTTTTCTTCAAGGAATGTTATAGTCAAGCCTTGCCCCTGTGAGTCAGAGGTTGTGTCTTCCACAGCTAATGCAGCCTTGCTTGTGGTACTAATCCAAGAACAAATTCAAGAAAGCTCCAACCAGAACTTGAACTATGAAGGCTGCAGGTCCCAGCAGGTAGGGAGAACAAGCTCCACTGCTGATTCTCGATACAAACCCTAAGAATCAAGGAATGTCTACAAATCTTCCTGGATGCTGTGGCAAGATGGCTTCTCGGGGAGCCCAAGAGCTAAGCAGAGAGTCATCCACTGATGTGCACACCTTCCAGCTCCAGCTGCTCTATTAGGAGGAGTGTTGTTTGCCTACCTGGGGCCAGACTGGCATGGGGTAAGGTCATTGCAACAGTAGCAGCAGAGACAGGCAAGAAGGGAATCCAGGGAAAGGTGAATTCTCAACTCCAGGCTCACCTCCACTGGGAGATTCATTCTCCTTTCTGGTGCCAACCCACAGAATCAGGTTTGGGACCTGTCGTGTTTCCTTGTCCCATTACAAGTGACTGCACATACTTCATGCTCCCATAAGCAGAGTTCACGGCTCTGCTATGTTTGTTTTCTGGGGGCTGCCAAGCAGGCGAAGATGCCTGTGAAACAGACACCAGAAGGAAGAGGAGGAATGCCCTCCGACCGCCATTCTCTCCCGAGTTTCTAGGTGGCTGGACGGCCTGTTTTAGGCAGCAGGACTAAGGCACGGTCTGCAGAGGCAGTTTTGGATGTGGTTCCTCCTGGGCTCTCCAGCAAATGTATCAATTTCAGGGCCTGCATGGCATAGGGGATGGGAAGGGAAGGCCTGACACGCTGTGAAATGCGATAAAGCTGGTTTGGTTCGGTTCAGGGCGCCCATGCTTTGTGACACCCGCCTATCTGTTACACTGATGCTGTTACACAACTGTCTGGGAATTCATCTGTGTCCTTGTGTGTGCAACGATGCCAACCTACCCGAACGTGGGTGGGCACAGGGAGGAAGGGGTCAGACTGGCTTGTGTTCCCTCTCTCAGGCTGTGCAGAACTCCCACATCCACCAAATGACACGCTGGGAGAAAAGAGCCACCGGAAGCTAGGCTGTCAATTTCAGTGAAGAGGGTAGGCTGACCTCGCTAAAACCCGGATTGTTGAGGGACTTCCTCTGCCTGTGTCACTTTCACAGGCAACCTGAGCAAATTTTGAAGCCCGGAAGAGGAAGTTCTCAAATTTCCCTGAAAACTTTTTTCAGTACTTACGACTCATGAGGAAACAATTCAAAGGTCCATGAACAGGTAAACGAACACGGAGACGGTAGCATCCAAACAATGAAACATGACCCAGGAATAAGAAGGAAGGGACCACTGATAGATGGGATAACGTGGGAGAATCTCAAAAGCATCATGCTAAGTGAAAGAAGCCAAACTCAAAAGGCTGCATGCTGTACGATTTCATTGATGTGACATTCTGGAAAAAGTAGAGCTATTGGGGAAAATTACTCTTATGGCAAATGATTTTCAATCTCAGAAGTGTCTTGGGGGCCTCCATGCGGGAGGGCGGGGGGGGGAGATGATAAAATAGCATTGAGTGGGATCTAAGCCTTTACTTCATTCAGAGCAGCTTCATTTCCATTTTATACATCGGGTTTGGTTCCTTTGAAAATCTTGTTCTATAATTGGAAAAAGGTTTGAATATGTTAAACCACATGAACCAATGTTTGGAGTTACAGAAAGGAGATATTGTCTTCTTCACTCCTTGCTTAGCTTGACTAGCTTGCAGACTTCTGAGTTGAGAGAATCTGATTAACTTTGTGAACACTTCCCTTAGAAAAATGCACATATGCCCAGGAACTTACAATTTTGCAGGCAGATTCAAGGAGAGTTGTGGATTCCGTGAAGTTCATCCTCAAAGCCTCTAAAAGCCCATGGATCTCCAGTTCAGTGCCGCTCCCTTGGAAAGTAGGGACCATATCTTCTCCTCCTTAAACACAGTCTCATATCACTTAGTCCAAGTGTATTGTTTCTTTGCAGTTATCTACTACTGTGTAACAAGCGACCCCAAAGCTTAATGACAAAAAAGAATATCACTTTATCATTTCTTACAATTCTGTGTGTAGGTTGGACTCAGCTGGGAGATTTTTCTGGTCCATATCACAACGGCTGGGATTGCTTATATGGTTGCATTCAGCTGGGGGCTCATCTGGGTGCTCTGCTGGGACTGGACTGTCCAAGATGACCTCACCCACCTTTCTGGGGACTTGGTGTTGATGTCAACTGGATCACCTTAATAATCCACAAGGACTATTTCCTCTACGTGGTGTCTCATGAGTCAGTGGGTTAGCCTGAGTGGCTGGCTTCTAAGAGAGGAACTGAAAGTGTCTAGACCCAGAACTGGCAGTATTGCCTCTATCACATATTGGTTAAAGTAAGTCACAGAACCAGTACAGATCCAAAGGGAGAAGAAATAGAGTCTACCTTTGGATATGGCACACACAGGGATGGCAGGATTGTTGATGGTCATCTTTGGAGAGAATCTACCCCTAGGTTGTTGCAAAATGCTAGAAAACTCATCAGTTTAATTAAGGGTCATCCCATTATAGCACCCATAGCAATGAGCTTCTGGGGCATAACCTGGGCATTAACACCCTTCTTTTCAAGAATTTACTTTATATTTCTTCTCTTGTGTTACCAAGAGGGCCATCAGAAGATAGGTGGACCCCTGTTCCTCACAATTTATATTTTCTCCCTCCAGCCTTATTGCTCTGCCATTTTCCTGATGACACATCTACATCACCTGCAAACTCTATCACATATTTTGGACTTTATTATATTGTTCATTTTGCATTTCTCTCTTTCCCAAATGTGTGTCTTTTCTCTAGACAAACTGGATTCTCCCCAAAGAAGCTGCCACTACAATTTCAGGAAGCCGGTATAGTTCTAAGCGGGAGCAACCATTTGTGTGTCCTTGTTACGAAGGCGGCAATTATACGAAGGCACTAGCCCTTCACCGATGCCCCTTTTCTCCCACAGATGATAAGGTGGGCAGGCTTTGGCTTCCTTGCACACCTGAGGTGGGATATGCTATCATGCTGTCTGCCAAGCTGCTTGCTGTGATTTCATAAGAAAGTATTTCCCATAAATTGGGATAGGGTGTAATGGAAATAAGATCCCACTGGAAGCCTTCCTGGTAATCACTGACCCCACCCTCACTCTCCACTGTAGAGTGTATAGGATATAGCCAAATGTTCTACCCCAGCTGGGAAGCCACTTCAGCTGCTTCCTGACATTTCTGCTCCTTGCCTAGAACACTCCTCTCATTCCACTGCCTCTACTTGGCCTATTTTTTTGCTGTTGTTGTTGAGTTGGAGTCTCACTCTGTCACCCAGACTGGAGTGCAGTGGCCGCTCCCGGCCACCGCAGCCTCGACCTGCTGGGCTCCGGCGATCCTTCCGCCTCAGCCTTCCAAGGAGCAGGAACTACAGGCACGCGCTGCCACACCTAGCTATTTTTTTTTTGATTTATTGTAGAGATGAGGTCTCACTTGCCCAGGCGGGTCTCGAACCCGCGGGCTCAGGCAATCCACTCATCTCAGCCTCCCAAAGCGCGGGATTACAGGCTGAGCCACCGAGCCCGGCCTGGCCTATTCTTTAAAGTCCATCTCATGCAGCTCGCAGTGCTCTTACTATCCTCCAATATACACAGGTTCTCAGGATCACGGTGTCACAGAACTGGACAGCTAGAAAATCCCCTCTGATCTGTTTAATCTTGATCTTCCATGTAAAATGTTATGTGGTAATGAAAAATAAAAAGTTTTGTTTTTTTTTTATGCTTAAAACAAAAATAGAAACAACAGGTCTTACCCAGCTCTTTCTTTTCATAAATAAGAATAACTAGTCTAAGCATCTGGGATGAGCTGCCTGACATTTAGATGAGTAGCCAATGGGAGGTTTATAACTTAGTTCTCCCGATCTTAACTGACTACTGTTAGCCATTTTGAGAGCATTTGGATGAGGGTAGGAGCCGTCTAGGTCAAAGAATGAGGGTAAATGTCTCGATGCTGCTTGGCTTTGTCTTAAGAAATCATTTATTTGACCCGGATCTTGCCTCTGCTTTGCTGGAATTGTCTGTGCTGCAGAAGAACGATTATTGCAGGATTATTTTGTGCTGTGGGAGGGTCTCTAGAGCCTGCCGGGAGCTTGTTTTGCTAGCTCAGCTGTTTCTCAGCTTGCCCTGCCTGGATGATGTCAGCTGGGATGTTGGCTCCCTCAAGAGTGCCCCCTCCCGCTGCTCACTGCCTCGGAGTCTCTTTTGGTCCAGCTAGCGATGTCTTCATCTTCCCCCCTTTTTTTCCTGTTCTCTCCACTTTTGATATCCTTGAGGCTGATAGTGTTTGTCAGGTCTGTCTTTAACTCTGGGGAAAGAACTGGTGGAGCCATCTGTGGGTTTTGGAGAGCATCCCTGCTTGTAATTATTTTCCTGGAGCCACCCTTGATGAGGCGAGGGCCCATTGTTGCAATATTACCAGTTGTCGCCTGGGCTTTCTCATCATAGAGTTTGTCTTGGTGGAGTTGGTGGGGGAGCAGCAATAGCATGGTGGGTCTCAGGAAAACAATAGTTGTTGATTTCTTCACAGACAATTGAATGAAGAAGTTGGCTCCCAGGACGTTGCTCGGTTTGGTCCCTCACATCATTTGGCTTTTGAGTTCCCCATGAAGAGAGAAAGACTTTCGTCACTTCTCCTCATCCCGATTGTCAGGGAGCTGTCAGAAGCTGGGCAAAAATAGAGAATGAGCACTTTCTCCACATGGTCAGGAAGTCCTTGCCCCCAGAATAATGAGCAAAGATGAAATCATCAAAAACCCTCTAAAGCCTTCGTAATTTGGGCTAATTATCTTGAAGGACAGTGAGAATCACCAAAAGGACTAAATTAAATCAAATCCAGCTCAACAACTGGAAGAGAGTTTGACGTTACCAGAACACGAGGCAAGGAGCTGAACACCCAGAATTTAATCCAAACTTTGTCATTAGCTCATGGGGGGATTTCAGGTGAGACTCTTCTTCTCTTTGTGTCTAAGTTTTCTGATTTACACTGTAGAGTTTTGAACAAACCATCTAAAGACCTTTCCATATCTTATAGTCTATCATTTGAATATTTGGTAAGCGCCAATCCTGAGCAGCAGTGTTCTGGTGTCTGAAGGCGAAGTAAAAGAATATACCAGAGCTAGTGCACATCATCAGGTTTTGTTTCTGTTTTTTTGTAAAGACCTGCCATTGCATTCATTTCAAGCAGAAACAGTTCTGCATTAGGCTAACAAATCACTGCCAAAAGAAATTGGCTTTATGTGAATAGAATGTTAGTAATTAGAACATTAATTGTTTAAATGTAAATGCTTGCTTATAAAGTGCTTAAAAGGACCACTTCTGCTAAATAGGTTGAGTAACCGTCTTGCAATTGCATTTGTCCTTTTAAGTTGTTTAGCTGGTGCTTTTTTTTCACAGAGGGTTATTATAACTATTTATGATTTATGCCCTGCCTCTTCCAAAAAGGGATTTGAGTGAGCTTAAAGCAGAAAACACAGACAAATCATGACCATCCCAATTTTATAGAGGAAGAATAAAAGGCAACAGAAAGTAATTATGAAGGGAAGGTAGGCTTTCCAACCACCCGGGATAAGTGTGTTTCTGTGCTACCTGGTCTTTGGGTAGACTGCACTTTCTTTGCTCTGAAAACACAAAGGCAGAAGGAGGAACACAGAGTGCAGGTATTCCACAAATACAAGCAAGCATTGACCGCATGCGTAGTCCTGTGAACAGTTGGGATTCCTTCCCTTAAGGACCAGTAGAAACTTAGACTGCAAACAAATTCTAGGATACTATGCCATTGGTGTACATTTTCATGGTCTCCAAATTATTTTGATTGTGTACTCCTATCAAAAAATATTTGGGGCATGTACCCCTTCAATATGTGTATACTTATTTATATATAAACCATATATGTGAACTACTGTGCTAAGATATTGTGTACATCATTAAACACATGAAGAAATGGGTATTTTAGAGACAAAAACAGATGTGAATAGTTTTAACATTTTCTTCCCGCATTTCAATGGTGTAACTTTATTTGGATGAAATATTTATAGATAGAATATTTGTTTTTTTTAATATGAATACATGAATGAATGAATAAATAAGTACATGCTTATAAAGTGCTTGAAATGAATGTCTCCTAAATAAGTAAAATAATTCATTTGCAATTGCGTTTGCCCTTATAAGTTGTTCAGCAAATGTCTTTTAAAAATATAGAAATTTTTTTTTGCTGAGGATTGTTCTGGCTATTCTTGGTCGTCCAATGACATCTTGGTGGTCTGTTGGTCACAGGCACCTTTTGCCACTCAGCATTAACTTCTGTTCTTTGCTACTGATTTGTCTACATTTAGGGAACTGTCCTTTCTCTCTTTCTGCTTATGACTTTGACGATTTGCAGATCTCAGAAATACTATAGGCAGCATTTTTAAGTGCTGGGAGCAGGTGAGAGTGCATGAATTGTCCACCTTCACTGTGGAACCCAACACCATGATATTCTCATTTCCCAAACCTCATGTCTTCATCTGACCTGTAATGTAACCACATTTAAGTCCCTCCCATGACCCAAGCATCATTGACCCCTACAACCACTGAGGCGTGAAGTTCATGAATCCATGCTCCAAATGAGGAAACACAGGCTGAAAAATGAGTCTTTATTACCCAAGGTCAAGCAGACAGTGGGTCATAGTTAGGAATGAAACATCAACTCCCACGCCACTCCTCAAACCATACCTCAAATCAAAATAATTTTTAGAGTCTGAGATGCAGAGAAATGCTCAAGGAAACAGGGGGCAATAAGGTGAAAAAGTGACTCCAAATTGTGTTACCAGCGAGGGAGGGTGCAGACGCTGTTGAAAAAAACAGGAAAACAAAAGAGAGAACTCCAAGATGGGAACTATTTTGAAAAAATAAAACTCAGAATCTAGGACAAGAAGAGAAGTCACATTCTTCACTCTTTTCCCTTATTTCTCCTCTGCACTCTCTGCCACATGCATCTCCACTTGACCTGCACATTCAGGTGATTACTGTTTCTCTGATGACCTGAGTCTGCCATGCAGCATGAACCTGCACCTTCCCTGAGGTATCTCTAGGGTTGATCAGACGAGTTGAGGAGATACAGGGACCCCAAGAAAGGTTCTGTTAGAAAAGGAGGAACA
The DNA here is from genome assembly GCA_963574415.1 of Tarsius wallacei. Taxonomy (NCBI): domain Eukaryota; kingdom Metazoa; phylum Chordata; class Mammalia; order Primates; family Tarsiidae; genus Tarsius; species Tarsius wallacei. The sequence continues at coordinate 1,634 of CAUYQG010024632.1, read as the reverse complement.
CTCAGCAACGCTCATCTGGAAAAGTCAGACTCAGAAGGGAATCTGGTTCAATTGCGGCTATATCCTGAATTTTAGTGAGACGAGGACTGATGAGGCAGATATTGGCCAGAGGTCAAGATAAATAGCATTTCTGGGTGAAATGTCTCCAGAGACCCTGATACTCACCCCAGGTCCAAAGTTATGGAAATGAGAGCAAGGATTTGGAGAAGGAAATGTTCCTTCTTGTGAAGCTGCAGATGTGGCAATCCTGTGTTGAGCATAACCCATTCCTGAGTGGCCAAACTCTACATTTCTGTTTTTCTTGCCAAGCACCATGCTCTCACCCATATGCACAGTAAGAAACCATATGAGGAGACACCGTGGTCTGCATCATCACAAGCCTACTCTGCCTATGTGAGCTTTGAAGAGGGGGAAAAAATTCCCAAGACAGAGAGGGAACCCACCTCATAGCCAGACCCTGATCTATGAGGAGAACCCAGGGTCTCAGAAGGCTCCTGGATAGAAAATGATCTGCTCGTGATTCAGTGGACCAATTTCTCAGAAAACTCTCTCCAGGGCTTTCTGGACTCCAGGCCACCAGTGTAGGGAGGCAAGTCTGTCCTCAACTACTCCAGGTCTCTGCTCCTCACTGAGGACAAAAAACCATTCCTGGCCCATCTGGAGATAAACAATACAAGTTCTGAGCCAGGAGGGACATTTGGAGGGTCCTGGGGCTGAGACCTGGGTGTATGAGGGGTGGGGATGTTGTGGGACCCAAGCTCTGATTTACATTCAGGGATCTTCAACGAAACCATCCTCTGGGCTGAGCCAGGGCCCGTGGTATCCCGAGGCAGTATGTGACCACGTGGTGTCAGAGGACCATCTGAATAACAAACAAAGCTTATTACCCAGGGAGATACTGAAGACCCAGGAGCCTAGGAACAAAGGGAAGCTCTACATTCTATTCATGACAAAGGATCATGCAGGAAGACATCACTGTCACACTGGTGGTTCAAAACCTAGTGACACCCTGAAGTTGGTGGGGATAGGTGAGAGGGCAATTAGGATTCCCAGCCCCAGACTATGCCCTCAAAATGGGGTCTGCTTTAAGGATTTTCCCCTTCTCACTACCGATCCCTGGGTGATTGTGTGGGAAAAGCAAGTCCCATTAAATACAGTGCCTTCTGTCCTGGGAGCCTACAATGAGCACTCATTTAAGCCCTGCCCAGTCCTGTGGTGATTTCGGGAGGAAATGTGACCCTGCAGAATGACTCACACCTGGGATATGACAAATCATTTTGTGTTAGGGAGGAAATGACCATATCCAATTCCTGGACAAGGGGTCACTGGAGGGTCAGACACTCTGAGGAGAGGTTGTGTCCACTCTGGCATCTGCTCTGGCCTACTAACATGAGTGGTCCTGTCTTTCTTTTATATGGGACCTGCGAAACCTAGTCACAGGTGAACATACAGGTGCTATGGTTATTTCTTGAGTTCTTTCTATGTGTGGTCTACCTCCAGTGATCTCCTGAAGGTTCTGGTCTCAGTTGAGAGATTCACAGTGTTTCCCAGAACTCCCTGTGTCTGCGGAAAGGATGGAAGAAGCCTTGTCACATGTATCTCCAGGTAGGATGATGATGGGTGAGAGAGCTCAG